>VZRU01016464.1:6264-77731 GCA_013398155.1 Pedionomus torquatus | reverse complement strand
CCCCCTTTTTTTTTAAGCTACAAAAGTTTGTTTAAAGAAAGAGGAACTCTTGGCCTCAGAGATATTTTATCATTTTTTTCACATTCCCTTCCCTTGCCCTTTTCCCAGCAGAGATCAGCCTCATGTGCTGTGTTTGTTCCACATGGAGGAACGTCCCTTTGCCCCCTTCTCACCCCTCCCCACGAGGGCTTCACATGAGTTTTGCGGTGCCCCTTACACTGCAGCTGAGACTCCAGAAATTAAGATCAAAGCACTAGTGAATAAATAACACTAATAATAATGACTATGAACATTAATTGTTAGTACATTTTATTTCCAAGCCACCCCAACAGTCTAGACCACCCTGCAAAAGATGAGACACATCTGTTACATGCTCTCTTCCCCGAAAGCAGCATTAAAAGGGTGTGTGTATTTGAGAGGCCTGAACAGCATCAGCAGTCAGAAAATACCCCACTTCAGATAAATGCAACAGGTTACCAGCCCAGCGGCAGGTTCAGCAGGTAGCACAGTGCAGATTCCCGTAAATTCAAGAGCTGCCCACAAAGTGCTGTCTGACCTGAGAGCATACCGTAAGTCAGAACAAAAATTTAGGCTGGACAATTGAGCCTAGTTTTGCTCAACTCTCATATACAAACCCATGATTTTATTGTTATGTTTCCAAGAGACACTTAAACTATAAATGTTAATGTTTCACAGCTTTAAAATATAGAATGGGCATAGAGGTGACAAGAGGCAGGAAAGTACCGTGATGACAACATCGATAATTTTAAGACCTCGCTGCTCTTCAGACAAGGTTTTAAATACAGTCACATCCCAGCACCCTGCATGTCCCCCTGTCCCGTTTCTGCTGCCTTGGCTGCACCGACCAGCTTTGTGGCACAACAGCAGCACACCTGAGAGCACACCTGAGAGCGCACCCAGCACACCTGAGAGCGCACCCAGCAGGTGACACAGCCCGTGTCAAAGCTGGAAAGAGAAGGGATTCAAACCCAACCAGGTGGCTTTCTGCCATGTCGCTGGGCTCAGGACATGCCCACTTCCCATAATCACCACATGCGTGCGATTACAGACAAAGGAGAAGTTCTGTTTAGCATTTTTTTCTCTTCAGTGCCAGAACCTACCCACTCCATTAGGTATTCCAGAAAGGGGCCTGAACAGCCCTGGGTTCTCCACAAGCAATTTCTACTATAGAAGAAAGGCAGCAACTCCATGCTTTCCTTCAGAGTTAGGGCAGATCTGGGCTTCCATGCCTCACATACATCCCCAAGAGGCAAAAAAAAACCCTAAATGAACAAAAGCAAGAAACCCACACGGACTTTATAGGAACAGTATAATTCAAAAGACAACGCCATTTGCTGATCTACGAGTCTCCCCCTAAAAGGATTTTTCACTAGTCTTTTTTTACTGTTGTCTGAATGAAGGCCCTAGGAATCTGCACATGTGTAAGTTGTTGGGTAAAGCTGTGAAGTTAGTCATCACCTTACACTTAATTTTACAAGAAAGCAAACTGACATTTAAAAATAAAGTCTACATAGGCAGAATAAATTAGATAGAAAATATTTTGAACACTGTTTAGAGTAAACATTAATGCAAATGTTTTCCAACACAATTTTAAATACACCTCTACTACTATAGACAAGCAATTGAGTTCCATCTTCCATCTCTACAATACAAAGTTCAAGACTGCTGAATTGATTTTCCCAGGATTTTTGATCTGTGCCTTGTCAGCCTGTCCATTATCAATGGGGATGCTGAAAACGCTTCCTATGTCTGCATCATGAGAAGCTTTTTCTGAAGTATCAGACCCAGAAACAAAGCCCCAACCAGCTCCAGTCTCCAAAACTCCAGGCTGTAACTTCATTTGGACAAACATTCCCAACAGGTAGAGAGTAACTGTAAGGCTTGATCCAACCACGTGGTTCCACCTACTTAAACAGAAANTTTTTTTTTTTTAATTGTGAATTCTCTCCACTGGCAATCTTACCTGAACTCAGGAGGTTCGTGCTATGAGACAAAGTCCTGTACTCTGTACAAGTATCACTGTTGTGTCAATGGATGTTTGAAAATTACGGTACCTGGACTAAACTTTACATCAGTGAATGCTGAGGACAGTGAATGCTGAGGACAGTGAAGCTAAAATCTGTCCTTTCAGCGCACACACACTCCTGACTGTGCAAAAATCCTTCCCTCTCCTTTGAGAGCACCCCCATGGCCTATGCTTAGGGCCAGCTCAGTAGCTGCTTTTAATCATCTCCCATCTAACTAGTCCTCACACTAACTCAAAGCACACTATCTTTTTCACTTGTTTTTTTGAGGGCAATAAGAGGGATCAAGACGAAAACAGCTAAAATATAAAACATATGCTTTAATGTTTGTGATCTTTAATGTCTCCTGCGTTTTCACTATGTAATTTTAAGGCCTAATTATGAAATTACCATCTACATTCAAAAGGATTTTCCTCCAAACCAACATCCAAGTCACCCACAGAGACATTTTAGTAGGTGGAACAGTCCCATCTTGAGTGGGCTTGTTGGTTAAGCCTTCCCCCCAAGTTATCTGACTCGGTCTCAAAATATGATACATTTTGGTAATTTTCAATCAGTAAAGCTGAAACGAAACAGCTGCCAGTCTGTGTTAGTATTACAGTAAGCTTTATAACCCTAAACACAACATTGCAATAATGTGGTAGATGCCATTGGCTTGTTCACATTTGAAGAAACCAAACTAATGTTCACATTTGAAGAAACCAAACTAAATAAAAATCCTCTTTCTTTAAACTTGATAACCTACGTTTCCAGACTGGTCTGATCTTGCACTTTGTGGAGACAGAATTTGCTGGTTCATGTCAAGAGATACAGGGATCTGATGTGCAGTCAGGAGGGGTGCGTGGGGAAACAAATTAACTTTTACTTTCAGGAAAGGGGGGAATCTAGAGAAACTGGGACAGGTATGTGGAAGGGATAAAAAAGCTGGCCTGCAGCCTCACTGGGCAAAAAGACAGTTCATTCGACCTAGACATTCTCTTTCTCTACTCCAATTCTTCACTGCCTGCCCTTCAAGTTTTGACTTCCTAAAGGCTTTATCCAGACAGTTCTCAGTCTTCAGCTGCACATGAGTGATCAGTGCAGGAAATGCTCAAAAATCAAACTGTTATGATTAGGGACATACTTAATACTCTTCTAACCAGCAGAGTCAGCTTTCAGAACCAGTTGGCAAACTAATTTTCTTTTTCAGCTACAAGTTCTCACTGAAAATACTTTTAACACTTCTGTTTTGATCAATACAATTACCAAGTTGGCCACTTATTTGCTGTCAGGATCTTCGTATTTCTAGCAGCTGAACCCAAGAAGCAACTAATTCAAGGTTAGTCCAAGAATAATAATTTAAAAGTGCACAAACAAGGATACTGTAGGGGTGCATTAACAGCCTGCTGCTTGCGTTCAGCTCTTGACTGTTGTGTTCCCCTTGCTGCCAATACACGCTTGCCAATTCCAGTAACCACAGTTTATAAACCAATTGTTATTAGCAGGAATCGTAGGCTGCATGCACACACAAAGGACTCCACAGCTTCCAGACACAGAAAAGAAACTGCACTTTCTCTTAAGAAGCTGTAGAAAGGTCAGAAAAAACTTCCAACTGTTCAGGAGGAAGGAGTAGCACAGAGAGCACTGTGCTCAGCTCTATCTCCATCTCCAGTCACCTGGAGCGAAGTCTCCTGGACTTCACCAGCAGCTTCACTGAGCATCTCTGACAGTGATCATCTTGGTTCAGAATACAACTGGATGCTACCAAGATAAACACAATAAAGGCAACTGTTCTGAACATTCTTGTAATTAAAATAGGGTTTGGGATCATCACATGCACCCCTCTGGTGCAGAGCCCTGCAGAAGTAAAGATTCCTTGGTCATCTTTACCATTAGAATTTTCTTCAGAGATTTGTGGTTGCTCTGTAATTGCAACTCCTCCAGACCCACGTACAGTTGCTGTCATGCTCACACTGAGAACCAGCTAATTGTCTCAATGAAGATCAACCTCACTTCCAGCCTCGAGAGTTCTCAAAAAGAGTGATAGAAAGGGGAGGCAAGGGGAGAAAAAACTTTGAAAGCTCAAAAATTAAGTGAATTTATAAAAAGCACACCTTCCATTCTCAGGAAAACATGTTTAAAAATTCAGCCAAACACAGTGAGAAGGAAGCAAAACTCACCCAGGTAAGGTAATGTGTCATAACATGACTAATGGTACCGCTAAGACTCAATTGACAGCAACACAACAACAAGCAAAATATATTGCTTCATTTCATTTTTCCCCTCATGCTCCTCCCTCAATGAATCTAAGGAAGAGAAAGCAAGCTTTGAAAGAACACAATAGTAACAATGAACGATAAAAAAAAACAGCAAGAGGAAAACACACAATAGAGCGATGGAAATAAATTTCACTTTTATCTCTGCAAAACCAGGGCTGTGGTCAGAATGATGCTGGGCACACTTCTGCTTTCCCAGGGCGAGTACCACAAGCGTACCTATCCTTACACTGCTGCCAATGCCCTCCCCAAATCCAGAGCAACCCATCTCCACAGCCAGGGAAGGCAGACAGGCTCCTCTGCGTTCACTGCCCACAGCCAGTTATCTCGGGTATTTTCTGAGTTCATGCCCTCACTTGCTCCACATTAGTTTACTCACACACCTGTCTCAAGTTTCTTCTTCCCCTTCTCCCAGCCAAGATTTTTTCCTATTATTAGTCAGTTTTTTCTCCATTTCAGCCCCAAATTATTTACCTTTTTGATACATCACAGAGCGCTCCCTTTTCCACTCCATCCCAGAAATAAGGCACTCCAGGACAGCTATCTGTGTGCCACTCTTCTTATTAGAATTCTTTGTATTTTAACTTTAAGGAGCAGACAGCTGAGCTGGGAATACAGTCACCTGTGGTTAGTCAGGTAACGGTATCAAACTCCTTTGCCACTCCTGTTACTTTAAAATATTAAAAACACTGTTCTCGCACATTCTGACACTTAGAATAGGGAGGAAAAAAAACGCATTGAGCTTTTCAATGCAAACTGTTTCAACAGATTTGGCATGCAATGTTTTTGAAAGGGTCACCAACAAGATGCTCTTCCATTCATTTCAACTTCAGTCTAAATGTTTCTGTAATAAACAAACAGTGGCTGAAATTCACCATGAATTCAAAAGCTAAGAAGTTCAAACTAAACAGACTACAGCATCATTTACTTCCACGCCATCCAAAAGGATTTACATCCTCAACTGCTTTAGCATGAAGAAGTAAAAATGCCAATCATGCTTTCTAGGAATAGCTAAGTGGAAAGGTTTGTGTTTCTCTGTTTTCTCTCCATCTCTAGCAGCAAGGGGAAGAAAAAAAAAACACCATTCCCAACCTTTTACCTACTCATCAATTCAATAAAATGTCAAAAACACACAGGATCATTTGAGGATGTCGATTTGACTCCATTATTATACCATATAATTTCAAGAGCCTGTGGTTTTATTGTCCACCAGAAGCAGTAACTTACTGAAGTGAAAACAAGTGGTATTGCATTTGTGGTACAACGCCACAACATGTTCACAACCTTAAAGCTGCAACGCTTTTGTATTTCCTCACGTGCAAAAATCACCAAGGCTTTTTGAAACAAGCTGTCCTTTTTTCTTCAAAAATAAAAATAAAGTGAATAGGTCACCAACACAACTTTATTGCCTTTACTGCTTAAACAAAAATGAAAGTCATCATGTGCATTACAAGAATTGCTTTATCTAAAATGACTCAGCTCTGTCCCGTCAGAGGCAGACAGCGCTGATACTGCTGCATCACAACCAGATTTCACTCCCTGCCTTCCTCGTACCACGTATCTCTAATATTTATGGGCAGCCTGGTAATGGAGATTAGGCTATGACTTATCAGGCTGCAATAAGGCATGTTAACATGGAATTATGGCCTTTTAGCATAACCAATAATGATGGGTAATGTTATTTACCTGAAGAAAGAAACATCGCTGTCACAGCTGAAGCTCATTCTAGTGAGTATAATTTAGTTCAATCATTTATAAATGCCTGCCTTGCTTATGCTTTCCATTTTAATTTCCTTGTACTCCTTTAGTACTCCTCGCACTAAATCTCACCATATTTAGAAAGACAGTGTGGATGTCCTACATAACAAGCTATGAAGGTAATCAAAGGAAAGCCTGACACACACTATTATTTTCCAAAGTGAGATCTATTGACCAGTCACATCAACCGAAGCCTAATCCTACAAACACCAACACACACGCACCCCAGCACAGCCGGTCCTGGCGACTGCCACACCGTGACTCACACCCCTCGTCAATGTTTGCAGAACAGATGGAGACCTAACACACATAAATAGCCGTCTGAGGTCACACTTCAGGTCCCTGAGATTTTTTTTTCATCTCTTCCCCTTCCTTAATGCAGCAAAACTACTATATTTAAAGCTGTATGGTTTCCTGCGTAAACAGCACACACACCCAGAACAACCATTTAAGACAAATTCTGTCAATTCTGTCATTTCTTCTGTCCCTAAGCTAAACTCAAGACCCCACGTTTTGCTCATCCATCATAAAAACAGCTAAACACCTTTAGCAGAACTTATTCCCAAGCAGCTGGAGCAGAGCTAAGACAACCTCCCAGCCCCTCCAGTTCACACAGGGGATCACTGCTGGGATTCTCTTCCCATCCCCTCCCCTCAAGCTGGGCCTGATGTGCAAAAGAAAAATAATCATGGCAAATCACAACAAAACAATTATGCTTCAAATAAGAATCACCGTTTCCCAAATGTGGATTTTTTTTCTCTCAGGTGATACCAGCGGTTTTTCATGGAGCAAGTATTCAGTGGCTGCCTCAGCACTGCCGGAAGCAACATGGGCAAGTCAGGTCATCGGGCCACAACAAATTTGTATTTATCTGGCAAGATTCATGTAGCAATTCTGTAAACAGTCCCTAATAGTTTACTGTATTTTAGTTACCCTGAACAGCCTTCAAAATTAAAGCCTATCGAGCTGTTATGGGCATTGAGACAGCTGATTTGCGGGAGGAACAGATGGACAAGAAGGAGTTCTTTTTATTAAAAAAATCAAGATAATGAGTAAAAGGTGACAAAAATTCTGAACAATGTCCACTAGATATTTCTTTGAAGTCTGTAAGCTCTCTGACCAATTTTGCTAGTGATTAACAAAAAGAAGCCCTTGGAAAGGCTGTTCATTCACAAGCCCGCTCATCTATTCTCTGAACACATGATGTGATCTTGGAACACACGTAGACACTTGAGAAGAAATTATTTTCATCCGCCAATATGGTTACGACTTTGCTAATACATCTTCCTTGTCCAGGATATTTTTAAGTCATCTGACAACTAATGAATCATATGGAAGAGGAACGTTACTGGGCAGAACATGTGAGGCGTGAAAAAATAAGACAGACAGCTGAACAATTAATTTTCGATTACAATTAATTAAGAACATTTTCTGAGAACACTTACTCAGAAAAGGCATCACTGGGACTTCGCAATCACTTTTTCTGACAGGAGCAAGATCATTCAAACTAGGCAGGTTAGCACAAACAGAAAACATCTAGCAAATTTTACAGACTTAGCAAGTTAATCTTGCACATAAAATATGGAAATGCGAAGAAGAGAACTTAATTCTTAAAACTGAATTAATTCCAGATCTTAAGCACAGACTGGATATAAGTGTCAGCCTGAGCTGCTCACTGAATACGCCTCTTCTGCTAAAGCAAAATTATTATCATACACCATCATCTCATGGGATTGCCCTGAAACGTTCCCAAAGTGGTTAGTAAAACCCTGGCTGCGCTATGTTATTTTCAAACTGGCATTACTTCTAAAAATACAGAGTGAATAACTTATCTATTTAGAGAAGGGGGAAGTTAGATGGGTCTATGTGACAATTTCCCATTTCACTTTGATTCATTTAACACATCGAAAGAAGAAAAGGGGAATTCATAAGCCAACTGATTTTAAGGAAAACAAAAAACTGGATATACATCCATGAGATATTTAAAAGACAATACTGGACTTTATGCAACATTCAAAGAAAAGTGGACTCGAACAGACTAGGGAAAAAATAAACCAATGGGCCATTAAGTCAGCAGCAGCAAAGGAAAAATTGCATTTCAGAGAGCTTTTCAATTACTCTACAAGTATTAATCCTTATTAAGTATTAATTAGTAAGGGTTTTTTTTCCTGAAGTGCAACAAAGTGTATAAAATACTGTCCAACACAGCAACTCTGGAGAGAAAAAAAAGTTCTGCATGCATGTGGTTTCTTTGCCTTTTCAATGTGATCCAAGCCTTTTATGGTGTTTCAATCACCAGCTATGGTGAAAGTGTAACTGTTATAAACAAGAGGAAATGAAAACATAAGTGGCTCTGATGAGAAGCTCATGCAGAAGAATTAAGCATTGCAGAAAGGTACTGTCTTAGCTGAAAATAAATTCTTGATAAACAAGAGCTGCTAACTTGAGATGAGTGGTTAACTACCTCCCAGCCTCCCCTTTTCCCTTCTGCTAACCCAGAAAAGGCTTCAGCCACCGTAAGATCTTATCAAATGTCCTTATCACAAGACCAGGAGGAAAGGGCTCTGCATCACCCAGCAATACTCCATCCAGCCTGTACAACACTGTGCATATGAAAGGACAAGCTCTCTTTAAGGACTCGCCAATTCAAGTCTTAATTACACAAACTGGAGGGTAAAGACACCCCTGAAAGAGAAGAGTAGATACCTATATAGCAAAAGGAGCACTAAAGTTGGGGGGTTTACTGTTATTGGAAAAGACTTGCAGTGACTGAGGGATTAATACATCTGTTTTATACATTCAAATTATTCATATACACATCATGTTTGTTCATTATAGCACTCTTTCGAATCATGCACATACACACAAAGTTCATCCAAAACCTGAAACAACCCACCTCTGAGCAGATGCAAGTCTTGTAAAAGATTAATAGGCACAACAAGCAATCTCGGCTGCAGGGGGAAAAATATCCTAGTTAAATATTTCAGCGCTTTCATCAAACATCTGTCCTCTACACTGTGCTTGATAGAATGGCAAGGTAGCTTCTCACAAAGATTAACAGACATCTGCTCGATTAAAATCAATGTGTTCGGTGCAGTGCCAGCTAAACGCCGGGCGCAGCATCTCGGAGTAGCTCAGCATCCTGCTGTGAGACTGTAAAGACGTTCCAGGATTAGCTACCTTCAAAATGCATCCCTCAGAAAATAACAGTGTGGGTGGGGTTTTACAGCGACACAAAATCAGCTGGCATCATGCATGGAACTGCCCTGGGAGCTTTTTCCTAAGGGTGGGAGGCAAAAGGAGACACCTGTCTGGAGCTGCACAGGAGATAGCTCCCTTTTTGCTCTTAAAGCCATGTGTAAAGGGAGCAAACTACAAGCAGCAATAAGTTTCAGCACCAGATTAATAAAACTGCTTGCTAAATGACAGCAGCTTGGTTCTACTATCCCCTCTTCCCAGACACAGGTCACAGAATCATAGAATTGTTTTGGCTGGAAAAGACCTTTAAAAATCATTGAATCCAACCGTTCAAGTAGCACTGCCAAGTTACCACTAAACCATGTCCCTCAGCGCCACATCTACATGTCTCTTAAATACCTCCAGGGATGGTGACTCAACCACTTCCCTGGGCAGCCTGTTCTGATGATTGACAGCCCTTTCAATTAAGAAATGCTTCCACAATATCCAATCTAAACTTCCCCTGCTGCAACTTGAAGCCTTTTTCTTCTTGTCCTATTGCTTATACTCGGCACAAGAGATCAACACCCACCTATCCACAACCTCCTTTCAGGTTGTAGAGCATGAGAAGGTCTCTTCTCTTCTCCTGGCTGAACACCCACAGCACCCTCAGCCACCCTCTGGGCAGTGCACCACCAGCCACACCATCCTCCCCTCCAGCAGCGGGGCATCACCGACCCTACACACAGACCCTTCAGCTGCTGCCAGAACCCCACACAGAACGAGGTCTGCAAAACAACTGTATTTTGCAGGTTTGGGGTTTTTTGTTTGCTTTTTTTTTTTTGTGTTGTTTTTCAAAATGTTTCACAAGTTCAATTCAGATGCCAGGCTCCGCTTGGAGAGAGCAACGGAATAAGAGGAGACACCAGACACTCGAGCACGTGAAGGCTTTTAGAAATGCCAACAGGGATTATTTCAAAGCAGCCTCTGCCACCCAAGAATTGGACCTACCAGCCAGAGAAATAAAAGGCTGCTAGAACTTGGCAGGACCACTTATCCCGGCACCAGTGTCAAATGACTTTTTGTGGCAATGCATCACTCAAATGCAGAGCTGTGCTACAGCTTTGTTTTTTGGAGAAGGGTTGGAGGCCAAGGATTATCAACATACATCTTCATCACCTGGTGCCTCCTACCAAGGACAGGCTGAAGGGCAAGCTGTGAGCAGCACAGGAGTACAATTATCCTAACAGCAACTTTCCTCCCAGAAGAACCTACCTGTTTTTTAACAGGTACTAAAAATAAAAATAATTGAAAATGAGGAACCCAATGAACAAGCTTGCTTTTTTCCTAAATGAGAGCAATAAAGTACTTAGAGTATGTAGTATTTAATAATATTTAAAATATAGAGGCAATAGTCAGGCTTTAACGGCTCAGAGCTGCCATTAAAATTAATAGGGCTACCTACTAATTACCTCTGAGGATCAGACCAGTGGGTTCCTTGAGGATTTGCACTCCTCCAGTTTAAAAACACCAGCTTGCTGTCTGTTCAGTTTTCCTCACCTTAATTTAAATAGGCATGCAACTTAATGGTCCTTTTTTGCTGCCTTTTTTTTTTTATAGCAGCTATATATTTCAGACGTATTTTATATAGAGTAGATATATTAGATAGATCTTTTCAGATGTATTTCAGACTGAGCCCAGCCTGCTCTCGGGGCTCCTCTGAAGATGGTGTTCAATGGACCATTCGAGGACAGACAACTTGGGAATTTCTGTTCCTGTTTCAAACTGTTTAATACCCAATTAGAGCGAACAAGAAGCGATAAAAGACCTGCATCCGTGGCACAGCATCAGCATTTTGCTCAGCCGTGTTCACTCTTCCCCAGTCATTTTACCTTGAGAGCTGTGCCAATACCCAGGAAAACACAGGTTACCTGTAACCCACCACAGCAGGACGTATTTTCTGCTGGGTTTTGGGTTGTTGGTTTTTTCCTTGCTTTTTAAAGAATCAATATGCAATTCTGCCAAAGGACAGGAAGCAAACAAGACTTGACTTCCTGCTTTCTCTTCCATATCCCCACAACCTCTTCCCGCTCTGCATTACTCCTCCAGCCACCCCAGCATACCTGTGCCAGCCCAAGGTCTGCCCTGCCCAGGATGGAAAGAGCAGCAGTCAGAAACTCAACGATAGCTCTGATCAGTGATAATAAAGCAAAACGCCAGAGAGGCCACATTATGGTGTGCAATAAAAGCAGTTGTCCACACGTAGCTTACCAAGGTAAGTATTATTTAAATGCTGCTTCTTTTCCCTATACCACTCACTGTTCCGATTCCTGCATAAAGATTTATTAGGGAAAAGCAGATTCAGTGAACAGAGGGAGGAGACTTCCCCCCATCATATGGGGAAGGAGGGACTATGCTGGAAACTAAACCAAATAAATATTCAAATGCTGCTCTGCTCACATCCCTCTGCAGGAAGCATGCTGATGCTCAAGAGTCTACTTCATTAACTCAGCATCAGACCCAGAACATTTCCTCAGCCAATACTTGGAGATGTCTGACGACAGCAGGTCTAATCAGTGAGAGCACACCCATAATGGTGAAAAGGTGCTTACGTTTGTATAAAATAACTTTAAAAAAAAAAAAAATTATCAAAAACCATCCCTTCCCAGACCTGGCAAACCATACTTCCAGCTTCAGAGCAAGACTGTTAAAGGGGGAGTTTTACAGCAAGGAGGTTTCTGCTGCCCAGCTCCTCATACTTCAGCAAATTCGTAATTCCCAGCTAAAGCATCCCACATGCACCAAGCACCTCGGAGCTAGATCTCTGCACCACAAAGGCGCAGACAGGTACGTATCTGGGAACTTTCAATAAAAGTTACATGCTCCGCTCAGTGATTTCACTGAAATTTTTTTATATCATTATCTAGTTAAGATCTGGCACTTCATCTACATAGAAGCCATATGTCAAAATACCCCATTTAAAGTTCCCACAGAAACAGTATGCAAAACGGATTGCTTTCACGTCTGAGTGACTCTCCTCCTGCTCAGGAGAGGGCTATCGTGTTTTCCATAACTTGCTCAGTTTATTGTCTGCAGTCAGACAGCACCGCTAGCATTGTTACTGCCAAGTAAACCATGATATTATTATTCTCCTGAGACTTAATCCACAACCCACTGAAGACAATGGAAAGACTCCCGTTTGCTTCTATGGGCTGCGCTTCAGCTCACTTAGCAGTGCCGCTGCTGAAGTACACACATTTATGACAGGAAAACCATCACTAAGGCCAGTCAGCAGCGGGACACCCCAGCACCCAGCCCACCCACTTCTGTCAGGCACCAAGCTCACGAGAGCCCTCTGTGCAGCGCTAATACACCAACATTTTCAGGTCTCACACATCAAACCAAGGCCCTCAGTGAGCTACAGTCCAGTGGGTTACCCCAAGCAGCACTTGCTGTCCCCAGCCTGGCCCAGTATTGCTGGGTTCAGGGAGCAGGGATCCAGTGCCCTCCTGGGGACAGAACGGCTCAGGGCACACCGTGGCCATTCATCAGCATCACGGGATTCCTGTACTAAAGCTTTTGTGGAGATTCATAGGAGAAAAAGGAAAAACCTTCCAAGTTTTGCCACTGCTTCTCACCTTTGTGCTGTTAAGAGGCCACATCAGCATGTTTTAAGGGAGAAGGAAATATGCACATTTCCACCCTGAACCCTTTGCAGGCTGTGCCACTCTCTCCAGAGGCACTTTTGTTCCACCAGCCATCTGAAAAGCATAGAAACACAAGCCTTCTCTTTTCAAGCACAAATGCCAGATGTCCCTATATATGAAGTCCACTTTCCTGCGACATTTTCCTATCATGCAAAAAAAGAACAAGGACATATTTAAAAGGCAGCAAATTCAAGATTGATAAAAGAAAAACTTAATCACCCAACACCAAGCAAAACCCATGAGACTTGAGTCAGCGCCCACAAAGTTCAGTAAAATTCTTTAAAGGACAGAACATTTTTATCAACAAAAGCATCCAGATTTATAGTGGCAGGAAGAAAAGAAGAGGGGAACAGTATGCAGTGAGGCTGGGAAGGGATATAAATCTGCCTGCATCAAGAGCAATTTAAGCTCTGAACTGTTATATAAATATAACAGTTGGAAACTTTCTGTGTCAACAGAGTCACTCCCCTCCCTCTGTTGGTTTTATTTCTCCTTTGAACACCATGCAGCAGAGCCATCTCTCCTCCCCGAGCCCCCACACATGCTCTCTCCAGTCAGGGTCCTGGTTCCGAGCTCCAGCACTGACCCAGGCCACCCCAGGCTTCAACCTGCAGCTGTGCAGGATCTCCAGCTGTGCCTCCCACCAGCACCACAGCCAAGCAGAAGGGAGAGGGCCATTTCAGAACCATCTTCAAAAAGTTGCGATTAACCCTTAGGCACAGCCAAGTATCTTTAACTCTACGTTCAATACAGAGAAACCAAGCAGTGGTGACATTCGAGAGAAATATAACCACAAAAAACACAGTAAACTCCTATTGAAATTAGTACCATCTGAAGGAAGGTGACATCAGTGTCCTCCTCCAGGGGGGAGGCGGCAGGGCAAACACCAGAAAAACATTCCTGCTGTCCAGAAGACCTGGATCCTCGACTCACCAGTGCCAGGACCAGCACTTCCACATTGCATCATCACCGCCTGTTTACTCAAGTCACAGATGAGAACTTGCAAAGGAAAGCACTGCCAAGACTTCCCAACCAGGAAACTAGGACACAAGTGACTTCGAGACTTGAAGTTTTATAACAGCAGGTACTTTCCAATATTAAAAAAAATTTAAAAAAAAAAGAAAGAAAGAAAAAAAATGTTTTCCTGCAAGTCCAGCTGTCTGAGCTACAGGCACCATCTCTGTGTGTACACTCATGCACGTTGTACAAGGCTGTGTACCCGTGGATGCATCCTTCTAGAACACTCAGTAACACTGCAATGAAAGGATCATTTTCAAAGCTTCAAACCCAGGTGCTTAGAGCTAATTAACTGCATTATTAGACTTCAAAGGGAAAAAATATATTAAGAAAAAATCAAAATGAAAATCATTTTCTTTCCACAGCTATAGAGTGTTACAAAATCCATTTTATCTTTGCATATCCCATATCCTCTTTACAATGCTTTTGAATGCTGTGCATGAAATCCTATTAATTTATAGGTATTATTAAAGGCATCTGAATTTAATATTCAAATGGCCAAGTCTTTTTTGCTCTTTTTGTATCTTAGCAGAAAGCAGAAGCCCCTCATTATCTGTGCCTAGTGAAGAAACACGGCAAAGCAAGGCCAGCAACCATCTAGCACCTGCAATAATATTAAAACATCAGGGATGGTCTTCCTAAAGAGCATCAGCTCTTCCTTAACCCCTCGCTTCCTTCAGTCAGGCAGCTGATGATCTTCCCTTCCAGGGAAGCCCAACCACTTCCTAGAACTCCCCCTGAGCTCCCTAACCAAACAGGTCTGGATTTCTGTGGCTTGCTGCAGCTCAGCTGCTCAATACAGTCAGCCCTTCCTCCTTCCTTCCCTCCCAGGAAAAGCTGGATCTCCTCCTTCTCCCAGCTGAGCACCATGGTTGAATTACCTCTGACTCACAGATCCTAAATTCCTGTTATCCCATGGCTGCATAATCACTGAGAGAAAATGGGATGGTAGAGAGAATTCATAAATCATTTGTTTTTCCTCTGAAAACTGAAAAACCACTGGAGGCAAACTTTCCACTGATGTTTTGGTTGCTTCATTGAAAGCAACTGCGTGTTTGGTTCAGACAGTTGTCTTGCATGATTCATTGTGAGGCCATTAAAAGAACCATACTCTTACATTTTAAAATTGTTTGCACTACAGCATATACCCATTCCCACTTTTCTCTCTCTTCAGCATCAATAGCCCTTTACCTTACCGCACACATGGGGAAAAAAACATGGGAAAAAAAGGTGATGCTCAAGAGGAAAACCATCCACACCGTCCCCTCCATGAATCAGCCTGGCAGGACAGAATTCTCGCAAGGCGGGGAAGGGGGGAAATTCAGCTCTTGGCAAATGTTCAGCAGCCAATATTCCTTAGAAACATATAGATATGATTAAAAACATTCGCTTTCTGTCCAAATCTGGTAAGGGAAAATGAATGGTGCTCTTTGTTAGCCATCAATCTTCCCCACTTGTCCATGTGCCAGATGGCACCGCACTTCATAGGAGGAAGAACAATAAGCAAGGAGTCAGTTGTGCAGTAAGTTTGCTTATAATCATTTAATCTCAAACAAACAAAAAGAAAATAAGGATGGAAAGAGGGAAAGAATATTAACTCAGTGTTCGTGCATTTTTTTTTAAATAAAACCCCACTCTTGACAACGCTGATTGATTGTTGACATTTCTGAAATACATATTCCCCAAAAAAGGATTTTGCATTTTTAAGAAAGCTTCAAGTGGAGTGTAACTGACTTATTGTTAAATAGGAAAACGGAGACATTTATAACCTGGCAGAGAAGCCCAAATCCTATGGCACTGATGCCTGCCTCTCTCCCAGTGCCCAAAGCTCCTGCACAGCCCAGCTGGGACAGCGGGGTGGGAGCAAAAAACACACATCAGCCCCACGCCATCCAGAATTCCTTTAAAACAAAACCCAATTACAGGTTTAGTTTATCAAGATGACTGTTAAAAACAATCAACATCTCTTCTACTTTTTAAGACAGCACTAGATGTGTAAATCTCCGAGACGCACAGGAGGAACCCTATGGTGCCATTTTCACAGCCACACTTCAGAATATAACTGCACTTTACGATTTGATACCACTTAACAGCATCTGTTGGTATTGTGCCAATAGCATATGCTGGGAGCAGATATGGATTCGAATGCCAGCAACAATACGTATTTTAAACCTAGCTAAAGAACAACAGAGCAAGAGGAACAGAGAGACTTCTCGAGCAAGAAGCAGAGCCTGAATGAACTCCCAGAGATAAACTCAAACCCCATACTAGCTGCATGTCCATGATTAACAGTGAGTCAGGACCATGGAACAGCTACATCAGATCAGAGTCCCAGGACCGCTGAGGAAACCAGGCTGATCTGCCCCAGCATGGGCAGGAGGACAGCCAGGAGGTTGCAGGGTCTCGCACCACACAAGGCACACAACTGGCTGCTCACCTATAAAGCAGGAGAACCCCATGCCCATTGCTCCCCTTCCTGCTGAAATACCAGCAAGGCCATGGAAAGGTGAAGGCCATGCTGAACTGGGCTTCAAGTAGCAGCCCAAGGCTCCATCTACTAGTTCTCTTAAAGCAAGCATGCCAAGAAACATCTTGATCTTACTCATTACCCTTGTCAACATTGCAACAGGTAAAGACGCCATGTGCTGCGTTCTAGTCTGAACCCAGGGCCTAACGGTTTTGGAAAACATTGGACATACATTCTCTCTCCAACAATCTCATTCACAGGCACCCACACATTAAAGGGAAAAGAAATCCAGAAAAAAAAAAACCAAACCAGAAAAAAACCCCAACAACCAAACCTTGAAAATGTCGGCTCTGACAGTACTGGCAGATGAAAAAATCCTAGGGGAATTGTTATTGCCTCAGCTCTATCGGATTGGATTTAGATGGTCAGGATTCACTCTTTGGGCTCTGCTGTTGACCTCCTGCTTGAGCCTATTCATCTCCCCTCTGGACTTCTGTTTGCTCATCTGCAAAATCCGCAAGATACTAATCTCCTGTTCAAAGCATTTTAAAACTGTGACTGGAATAGCCAAGTGCTGCTGGTGTGAAGAATCACATCCCTTGCAACCTTTTTTCTAGCTGTTATGTAGTTCATTCTCAACCTGAAGTGATCAGATGGTTTCCTTCTCTAACCAGTCCTTCCTATCAAATTGAGATCCTGAAGTACCACTAACAACATCTTGCAGAATTAATAGCCTAATTTCTCTAGCAAATATATTCATTCCCTATCTGAGTTTGGTGAGGTACAAGTCAGGCAGGAAAGAAGCTCTAGGAAAAGAAAAGAAGCAGCAGAAAAAACACCCCTGCCCCCATGTCCCCACCCAGAAAAAAAAAAAAAAAACAAAAACAAAAACCAACAACCCAACCCAAAGTAACCAACTCACCTGAACTCAAAACATCAAGAAAAATTACATCTGCCTAATACATTAAAGAAAACAGCAACAGCCCCATGGTAACTGTATTATCCAGCACCGAACAATTTCATGCTTTTAAAGTGCTTCACCAGGGAAAGAAAGTCACAGCGAGTCTTGGCAATATCTTAAGTGTAACAAAGTGAAAAGCAGCTCGAGTTACAATATGGGGAGCCGTTTGTGTTCAAAGTAACTTAATCTTCTAATACGGCTGTGTACTTTAAACGCACAGGAGGAAGGAGCTTTGAGGCATTATCTGCTGGACGCAGAGGACCCAGGGTCAGCACTGCTGGCTGCACTGCTCGGCTCGCTGCTGCAGCGCCAGGGAGGACAAGGACGGCAGCAGCTGGAGAAAAAGTGAACTAATTCAACATTGTGTGCTGTCTTATACAGGTTAAAATGAATTGCTGGGATTGATGTGTCCCCATGGTAGGGCACAAAACTTCGACACAGCTCTAAAGGCAGCTGCACACAACAGTGTGTCGATGCAACCAGTAAAAACATAGATACAAACATGCAGGCAGCACTCCTGTATGCTTCTATATGTTTATCCAGCATTCCTGGATGGAAATAACTTTCAAGTTAAAAAGTCAGAACAGATGCAAGCAGCCAAGAAAGCTTTTGTTTCTCCTGTTGAAAACCTTGGTAAGGGAGGCACAGGGAGATTAAGATAACCTGTGAAACATCAGAGCTGAGAACTGAAAGCTGGAGAGGGACTTTTTATCCATGTAGACAGGACAAGGGGTAATGACTTCAAACTGGAAAAGAGTGGATTTACATCTCAGAAAGAAATTTTTCACTCTGAGGGTGGTGAGACATGGGCTCACATGGGCTGCCCAGAGCAGCTGTGGATCCCCATCCCTGGAGGTGTTCAAGGCCAGATTGGATGGGGCTTTGAGCAAGCTGGTCTGGTGGGAGGTGTCACTGCCCACAGCAGGTGGGGTGGGACTGGATGATCTTTAGGTCCCTTCCAAGCCAAACCATTCTATGATGTGAAGTTTAATCTTACGTATACAACCAACCTCTCTCTAGCTCATTCGTCCTGAAACTGAGCACTGCTCAACACAGATGGTGAGAGATACCCAGTTTCCCAAGATACCACCTCATTTTCTGTCCCACCAACAAAGCAGCATTATCTTAGCCTTTCATATCAGTCACAAGCACACCCACAAAGGAGAAACTTTTTCTCTTTTTTAAACTAATTTTGTTTTAATGAGCTCAGTTCCCATTTCAGTTTCTCTGCAAGACACAAAGCTTTCACAAGAGGCCTGGTAAATTACGCACCTTTAAGGATAAGGTGAACTTCAGACTGTGGGAAAAGAAAAAAAAATCATCTTAAACCAAGAAAAAGCATTTTTCAGGGTAGAAATGCTGAAGACATTTAGTGTTACAGTGGGACTCCCTCCCTTCCCTTGGAGAGGGAGAAGGGAAGTATCAAAGAGTGACAAACAGAGAAGAAAGGCAGTGTGCCTATCAGGTTGTCAATCTGCCAATAAATCCCAGAGCTCTGCTAATGCCTTCAGCTCCTCGACACTCTCACACTGTTTAAAGACACTGTGATGTGCACAGAAGAATTCAAGGAGGTAGAAGCAAAGCCCAAGGCCTTTATGCTTAACAGTTGAAGAAGAAAAGGGAAGAGAAGAAAACCCTCAGCTACAAGGATTTAATAGACTTCAGCGCTGAAGTGCACCTGCAGTCTCTCCCATTTATCACCGTGCCTCCGTAATTTAGAGATTTGCACTTTATGCTGATACGGAGTCTGATGCCTGAGTATCTGTGCATGGCAAAGGCTGAAGGACGGTCAGAGAAGAACACCTGCCCACCCAATACTCAACACCCAGGGAAAAGCACCACTATTGCATCAGAGTTTCAAAATTCAGGCTTATCCCCTCTCCCCCACCCCCAAGTAGAATAAAATGCATGAGATTCCCAAAACACTGAACTCTTTGGGGTGAAACCCTGCTTCATCTAGGTCACAGACCTTGAAATGGGCTTCAAAAGCACTGCAGCTCATCAAAGCAGATTTACACCAAAACGAGCAACATAGCATTCCTGCTGTTCGCCTTTACCCTGTAACTCTCAGCAAGTGAGGTCTCCCCACCCACCCCTGTGGTTTTTATACTTTTTCCTAAGACTTAGTAGCCTCCTCCACAGCAGGCCGGGCACCTGGCTCTCCAGTGGTGGATTAATAATCACAATAATGTAATCGTCAGACTGCTTGAATGTATTTGGGTTCCCCAGCAGCATTGAGACTGACTTCCAGAAAGCATCCTTTGCATCAAAAGCAAATAACATCACCTTTTTCCCAACACATGCCAGGTCCATACGGATATGGATTCACTTTGGTAGAAAACAGACGGATACAAGCCATGAAATGTCAAAGTGCAGCTCAAAACACCTTGCACTTTCCATTTAAAATTCCTGAAACGTTTACTTCAGCCTTTCCTAGAACATATTAAATACAAAAGATATGAATTTTCTTTTTTCTTTTTAGGAATTTAAGAAGAAATCCAGACAGATTTTTTTTTTTTCCAAAGCTGGTCATTAATAGCCAGGTACAACTTAGGTGGTTTAAAAAGCATACCACCCTCTGGTTTCTGCTTTTCACCTCTTTAAGTGCAGAGGCATTTCCTGCAGCACTTCCCCACACCTGCATTTCAGGGGCTGATGACTTCCCGAGCTCACTGCAGTCAGCGCTGCTGTAACATTCCCCAAACACTGCCCAAGTTCTCCCATGGAAAGTCTCCAGAGCAAGAAAAGCCAGGCAGCGATCAAACATCATTACGGCCAGACTCTTTGATATTTGCATGCTGTATCGAAGCCAAGGAACAATTCATTTAAAACTATTCACCACAGGCTATTTTAAATTAAATTTTATATGTATAAAACCATGATAAGAAATTGAGATTTCCATTTTATGAGTTTTTTTTTTTTTTAAATTATGTAAGTTGGGGAGGGGTAAGAAAAAGAAATTTCTCAGTTTTAATAAGGATACAATTTTAACTGTCAGAAATGCACTGCATTTGTGTGATGAGTCTCAGAACAACCCTTAACCATCCTGCCCTTCCTGACATTGATGGATTGCATAATTCCAGGAAGTAAAATATAATTACGGAGACAGATGAACAGACACCCAAGAAACAGAATAAAAAGATACTGCATAGCCATAAAAAGCAATATTTCATATATAGCATTATTTAAACCAATAAAATGTTATCTAAGAAAATGTTATCTGCATAAAGACTCTTTTGCCTGTTTAAACTCATAAGGAACAGGTGGAATTCTGTTCTGTGTATCGTCTACCCAGAATTTATTTGTACAGTCATTTGACAGCAATATTCTAAGATAACTGTATCATTATGTAGGCACATGATTAACTTAGAAAATTTAACTTATAATAAAGCTACCAATTTATGTTTTCCTTACTAGCCAACATGAGAACATATTCTATATTAAAGGTGATCAGGTTCCAAAACAGAGTATCTGCTTTAACCACAGAAGGGTGGATGGAAGTGGGACAGGATCCCTGGAGACCATCCACAGGCAGGGTCAGCCAGGGCTGCTCAGGACCACATCCAGTCAGATTAACACGATGGGTCTTTCATGTTAACACTCAACTGTGTCTCTCAATTAGTCAAATCACACTCAGGAAACTGACAACAAGTTGTTTGGGTTTTTTTAAGATCAAATCACATTTAAAATCTTATTCTTTCTAGAGCTAATTTTTGAAAAGGTGCCACCAACTCTCTACTCCTACTTCTGTCACACAGCATAGTCTTTACTATCCATGTTGCTCAATTGATACCAGCAGTTCATCAACCAAAAGCCCTGAACACCCACCCACCCACACACCTTTTTCATCTAAAACATCATGGTCTTAGCCCTTTCCAGATCAAAACTCCCCTGACAAAGCCCCAGCTGTGCCCCAAAGGTCGTTGGAACAAAGCAGGGGGGAAGCAAGTCCACAGGCTGGGGGCTGCTCAGTTCAGACAGATTACGCCTCTTAAACACGGGAAATCCCAGGGGAGTACATCCCAGAGGTAATTCCTGAACTCATTTCAAAGCGATGGCACACATGCCTTGGCAAGGCAGAGCACAAATACTTCTTGCATGTATGAACTGCCGGGAGCCACCAGAGAGCCTGGTACTGCTCACGATGACCAATTAAGTTTGGAAACCTTTAATCCACACTGTAAGCATTTTAAAACAGAGACAGTATTTGTTGCTCTTTTCTGTTCTTTAACACAATAGGACTAATCCTTGTTCAACATTTAAGGGCACTTCCAACATGAATAATTTCCTCCTCAAGACAGTTGTTTTTTAGCCTAGCACTGGAGTTGTTCACTCCAAGTAGAACAAGAAATAATTCTTACTGAAGCACTGGTCTAAAAAGCTGAACTACAAAGGACATTTTTCTGTCTGTATTTTTAAAAAAATTTAATAACTAAGCTGAAGGATAGAAGATGACTGAAGAAAAAAAAGCCAAAACCACTTTAAACAAAAAAAAAAGGCAGCAAACCAAGCAACACATACATATATCTTACATATACAGCCTTCCCCTTCAAATCACTTCAGAAAAATGTTTTCTAGACAGATGGTGTTTTCCCTGTCTTGACTCCAGTTCAAATCTCCTTTTTGGAGAGACCAAGTTTTCCACTGAACTGCACATTATACACCAACAAAGAATAAATAGGCTAAATATAGCTTGCAGCCAAATCGCTGCAGTCTTGCAATGCAGCACATTCTGGAGTCCTCTAAGGACAGCCAGCATGCTGGCAATGCACAGCCTCCCCAAGTTTAGGTTCTCCACTTCATAAATCTTTACCTCCACATCAATCAGCACCATCCCCTTCCGAGCTCACTTGAAGGACGCTTCTCAAACCGCAAAAGTAAGGGGACACACAGCCATCCCTCTCTGTAAGCTGCTGCTTCCTTAGTTCCATTCTCCTTGTCAGTAATGACCAAAATCCATTATCCCACCACTGTTTTCCAACACATTGTATGGGGTGCTTAGTAGGATTCTACACCACTGGGGATGACCACCTTCTTTTGAGCAGAGAGCCTGAAGGTGGGGAAAGCAGCTTATCTGCTCACCTTTCAAAGCATGTGAGAAGTCACAGCTGAAGCGACCACTCTCAGACACCAACAATCAGCACCTGCCACTGAAACCAACCTCAAACTACTACATACACTAAAAAGCATCATTTAGAAAAATGCTGAGCTTTCATGCACTTTTTGTGATGCTCCCCAAGGCATGTGCACGTCTTTTCTCCCCTTTAAGAAGCACTGATCAAATTGTGGCTTTCCAACCCCAGCTGCCTCTCCTGTTTGGGACAGCTCACCCAAAGCACAGGACACCTTCCTCCTTCCACAGCACAGCCCTTCTGCTGCAGCATTCAGAGATCTGCCCTGCTTGGCAGGACATGGTTCTCACTACAGAAACTTGGATTTGGGCTCCACCAAGCCAAGAGAACATCCTGATGGAGAACATCTGAGCACAGGGCTGTAACTGGCTCTCTGGGCACCAAAACCTCCTTTCACAGGGAAACAGCTTGGGCTGGTAAAAGGCCCATCAATGTTTTTCAGGAAATCTCTTAAATAAAAATAAAATTCGAACCCAAATATCAATGACCTTGATAAAAACCCTACAGAGGGTTTATCATTGTTGTTCACTAGCTGGTTTTTTGCATTAAGCAGTCTGTTACCCAACCCACCAAGAGCCATCCGCCCTCAGGTGAGCAGCTCCCCATCTACACACTTATTTAGGGGTTGGGTTTTTTCAGTAGACAAGCTCCTTGTCGCAGTGGCAACGAGGAAACGCTTATTGTTTTACATGTTTACAAACAGCCCCTTCAGATCTCCCTTCCCTCTCCGTCCCCTGAGGTAGTATGCATTGTAATAAATTCATAATTCGCATTACGATGATTTAAACAGCTTTGGAGTGGCATGTTTTAGTGCCTTGATTCAATTGTCTGCCTCGCAAACTGACAGCCCGCTCGCTGCATCTCCCTGGCGCTGGGAAGCTGCTCCCTCACACAAACAGGGATAAATATGCAGGAAGAGTCACTTTCTAGAACAGGAATCAGCAGCAACGTCATTAAAGCTTTTCACCAAGGAGATGGGATAAATACTGCCGGCTCACCCCCAGCACATGATCAGGCTACAAACCTTTATGTTTGGGGTCGCTTTTGGACAATGACATCAAGAACTAGCTTTTCATTGTGTTTGTAATGAATTCCTACCATCTGGGGGGAAAAAAAATAAAAATTAATTCCTGCTAGGCTTATTCCCACCAACCCTCCTTCAATCAGTACAGCATCTTGCAGGACGTAGGTGAGGGAAGGCGGGCTGGGCCACCGCAGGGCAGGGGAAAATGAAGCTACATGCGGGAGAGTAGCAGCACAGCAGCCCGGAGCTCCGCTTAAGCATCTCAAGCCACTGACAAAATTTCTGCTGGACAACACAAAGTAAGTGTCTTAAAACAATGTGACAGCAAAATTTACCTTTTAAACATTATAACAAATATATTAAAAGGTAAGCAATTGCATGGAAATACATCTTAGGTAACTGCTTCATGTTTTTACCTTCTACTGGCCCCAGACCATTCTTGTAAGTATTCAGGAGCTGTTACGCACTACCTGCTTCCCCACAGACACAAGAATATGCAAATGAACAGCAAAAGAATAAAAATCAATGTCATAGATTTGCTTTGATGTTTCTGAAACAGCAAAACTTCATATACATCCTTTCTATATTCATGTTACAACTTCTGCAAGCCATACTGGTGGAAGTATCAAAGCATCAGCAATTGCACTTAGGACAGCAAAACCAGCATAAAAGGGTCAAATTGCGATTAAGGAATATTTTGTTCTTACAATCTGGATCTCTCTTTTTTTTTTTTTTTTCATTGGGTGCATTCTTGGTAAAATAAAAATATGGGGGGTTTTCTTTCCTATTATTAAAGCACCAAAGACAGAAGACACTGCTAAGCGCAGCTGTTGATAGATGTGGTCCATATTGCTACTCCTACTTCAAGACACAGAATCAGTCACGAGGATCACTGACACTCAGGGTTAGAAGAGTGGGTTTTCTTAGTTGTAAGTAAATGCAGATTATTAGACAAACTAATCAAGATGCATCTTCATGAGCACAGAGGCACAGGAGAGACTGTCTTGCACTGAATTCAATCCCAGGTGCCATTTGATTAAGAGAAGGGCATCTTGCAGAAGCTCACCCTGGATATCAAGTGAGCTTCTCAGCATGGAGATGGCTGCCTTTGGCAGAAGGGTCTGCTTACGCTTCAGACCCTGACTCGGAGCCCACTGGCTGCAGAGGAAGCAGGGTGACTTGTCTCCTGTCACCTCTGCCAGGCTGCAGGTCTGTGGCCACACAAGCTGGGAATCAGCCAACCTCCCCGGCTCCCCCTCTGCCCTGACCCACAGCTCCAGGCAGACAAGAGACCTATAGTAAGTTTGAGGGCAGGTTTATTTTCCACTACCTTTTCCAGATCGGTTGCTAGGGAAATCGTGGATCCTCAGTTTCCCAAATCCAGGATTATTTATCACCTACACAACTATAGAGAGCTACCACAGCAAGAATAATGGCTTCAAGCCACATGCTTTATGACATATACTAGTGATGCTCCTCCTTATTCCTAACATCAGCTGGCAAGACAGATTTTTACACATAGGAGACAAGAAACCCATGATTTGCTTTCTTAAACTAAATACATTAAGTCACCTCTTCTAAATGGGATCTTCTAAAGGACTGTTAAGAGCTACACTATTTGCACTGGAACACAAGAGAACAGCCAGCAGAAGGCAAGGCTTTCCTATAGCAGCAGGAAGACTTTTTTAATTGGTGGCCACCCCCAGCCTCCAGAAATGCTTTAATACGATGACATAATTTTTGACACACCCTAATGAGAAGGGAGGAAAAAGGACTGAAGCACCCTAAAGGCAATCTCTTGAGGAAAAACAGGGGGCAGCACCAGAAGGCACCTGATGGCAATAAGCATTTCACCGAACTTTTAACAACTGGTAGAGCCCCCTCTCTTGCCAGCTCACCCACTCCAGCGCCAGGACTCAAACCCAGTATCACAGTGAGTCAGGAAGGGCACTCAGAAACCAGACCACATCTAGCAGCAGGTCCAGCTGGTTCCCACCACCACCTGACCCATCTCCAGAGCTCAATCAGCCACTTCTTGCTCCTACCACCTTGCTATTGCTCTTCAGGTTAAAACATCCAATTTCCAACCAAAAGTTAACTCACAGACTGAAAATTCAAACTGTTTTTCAGGCTCATCTCTGGCTTCAGCAAATTCCCTCTATTGATGGTGTCTCCTCTCTGCCCCACACTCTGGAATTGTCACACCTGGCTTTTCTACTACCTCTATCACCCCTGATCTGCGCACACTTCAGGGAGCCTATTCTTACTTACATCCACTTTTTTTCTCTGACAAGTGCAACCCAGACAAGCACAATGTTCCATCTGAGATCTCCCAGCCACAGAGCAGATCCTGCCTGGCACTATTTGCTGTCTTCCCCATATCTGCACCATCCCAGAGGACTAGCCCTCTCTCACCAATTACCACAGTCAGCTTTTTTTGTCTCTCCAGGTATCTTAAGTCCTCAGGTTATTTTTATTTTCAGTCTCTAATCACAGCATTTGGTGCTATTAAGTTTTACACTTCTTCTGTTACACTTCTGTTCCACTCCAGATCACATGACAATTTTAAATAGCCATACACCAAAATTACTTATTGTACTGCAATCAACCAACTACACAAAGATAAAACTAAACATTTCATAAGTCATCTTAGGGATTTTTCTCCTTCATAGCAGAGGGCACCAAGGTATCAGATCACAAATTCATCAGAATCCAAGACATCTTCATCTCTGCTCTTCCTCTTTCAACCATGGAAGTGATGTTCTTTGCTGTCTGACAAATTACTTCATACATGTATTCTAAATCCAGCTGTCTCCAAAATAATTTTAACTACATAATTCCTCTTTTCTCCCTTACAGCCCTTAAAGTTTTGAAAAATGTCGTTTCTCTCCTTGGAAGCACTAAGATGGAGCACCCTTGGATCCCACCTATGCCAGATAAACCACAGCCTCAACTTTGCTTCCTCACTGCTCAGAACCATCAGGGACCCCTTAGCCTGGGAAGGGATGCACAAGCTGCTCCAGCACCCAGCTTCCCCTCACCCTCGTTCTCAGCATCTTCTCAAGCACTGTAGAATTCCTCTTTCTTCAACAAGTGCATATAGAAGCAAGTAGCCACGATCTCAGACCAGAAGTCTCAAAGTTTGGTGAATAAACAAGAGTTTCTCAGTCAAGCTTTTCACTCTTACACATCTGAGAAAATGCAAGAGCTTAGACACACAGGTACAGGCTGTATTTTAGCACAATCCTCCTCCAAACGTTACAGCAGGCTGTCAGGCCATATTAGCACAGATCTGTCTCAAAAATCACTCCTCAAAAATTCAAACCTTGGAACATGTGTACCCATTGAGATAGGGCATAAAATAAAAATAAATAAATAAAAAAATCAACAGAAAAGTCAACAACAGTTTATAAAGAAGGATTATGGATGCAAAGAGATTTTCATCTGATATATACCCAAATCCCAGTGAGCTGGATTAAAGCAGGAAAGCCTACTTCAGACAACCAGAAATTTGGGAATAAAACCCCCAAACAATTAAAATTTCTGCAGAGAAATAATTTACTTCATGCAAAACAAAATTTCGTTATTCCAGAATGGAATTCAGTGGACACAATTCCCCCAGCAGTTTCAAAAGAGGTGGAAATACCAGGAAACGAGAATCGGTTTATCTAAACAGAATTAAGGAGATTATATGAGGTTGAGGAAAAAGGAGAGACCACAGAGTCCTTTCTCCTTCTGCCTCCTGGCATCTTTCATTCCCAGAAAAACCAACCTACAGCAGCGCAGAGGGCAGGGAAGAAATGGTCCTAAATCATTCAGACCGGAGCACTCCACCAAAAACTTCAGCTTTTCTCAAAAGCTGGGTATTTTTAACCATTTTCTCCATGAATAATTCTGTCTCAGTCAAAGGCTTGAGGCATTAAGGCAGTTCGGTGGAAGGGGAGCCAGGCTCCACACCCCTTCCCTGGCAGCAGCACCCAACCCCAGCAGAGCTCCACCACAGAGACAAGAAGCACTCACCACCATCAGCCCCTACAGCAGAACGATACTTTAATTAACGCTGTGTCAGGCAATAGAGGAAAAAACATATTTAGACCTGGATCAGCATATGCTTCACTTAACAATAATCACTGTGTTCACAGAGAGTTTGACAGCTAAAGTATATCCTGATCCGGGTCTAAACAAGTTTTTTCCTGTAACACTTTTCATGACATCAGCAAAAAGGTGTGAATTAAGAAAAATACTGGTTTGAGTGCCTTTTAAAATAACATTGTTCCTACATCCTATGGAGGAGAGCTCTCTTACCCAACTCCCATGGTGAAGACCAAGACAAATCCTGGCTCCCCTTTTACAAACTGTCTATTTACTGACAACAGTATTTTTGTTTCCTAAGCAGAATAAAATGAGTTCCATCTGCATTTTAATGAAGAAAAGACTGCAGAGCTGTTATCCAAGGATGTTAATGGAGACTTTTTAAAGACACAAGGTCCTTCAACCTCCCTCACCCTTTCCAGTGCCTGAAGCAAGATGAGATGTAGAGGGAAGTTAAAGCTGAGTTCCCAGTTGTACCCTGTGCTCGATCTAGTACTTAGTTATCAACAAATTCACAAGCACAGAGTCAACTTACAGAAAGGAAATACGCTTAAATTCACCTTGGGTAAATACTGAATTAGAGAAGGGCTATTTGGTAATGGCAGCAACCAGTACAACGCTTAACCACTCGTAGTAAAAGGGAGTTAAGTAAGTACCTCAGAGGGAAATTCTCAAATCTTTGCAAAAGAGGGGGGAAAAAAAAAAAAAAGAAAAAAAAAAGAATCAATCACAAGCTGTCATGATATCCCATTGTTCAGCGCTGTTAGCATTAGAAAACAGTCACTAGGGATTAAGCCAGCAAAGTATGTATAGTAGTTACTGACTGCTAAGCAAATGCAGGCTGCCTGGTAACACACGGTACAAGGCTGTGATTAATCATTACGATGGGACAGAAGGCGGACTACTGTGAGATAACGTCAGGAACTGAACTGCGCCCTGCCTCTAATGACAAGTTGCTTATCCTAACGTGCTCAATGCTTGTGTAACTAAGAAAGCATCCTCAGCTTCTTATTCCTTCTGACCAATGGCCAAAGTCTGAAGGACACAGCCAGGGTACCAGTGGGCAGGTGAAACACTCGGGGTTCGACCCTTGAAAGTGCGAGGACTAAAAGCATCTTTGATGGGAGCTGGTGTAAAGTGTTTCTGCAGGAAACCACTTAAAACCATCATCTTTTACACCCAAATCACACCACTAGAAGAGTTCCTCTGGATTTACAGGAACAATATTTTTCTAGATAGACCACAGGTGGTACCACTGTGGTATTTTTTATATACTGAAAATATATTTAAAAAGATGGTATTTTTTATATATTGAAAATAAATAATCAAAAAGTACACTAAGCTTCAGAGCTTCAAGGAATCTACATCCACTTTCACAAAATACCATGCAAAGCTAGACCAAAAACCTTCACTTGCATTAACACCCATTGTAACTAAAGTTCAAGTGACCTCTGAAAACTGTGCAGGTGGTTATGAATCCTGTTTCAATCTATTCCCAGAACCGATTTATTTTTTGCTTTTTTCTTTTAAAGGGGAAAGTTGGGGGTCAACATGGGGCACGACAAACCCAGAAGGTCTGGGCCATCAACAAGGGAAGGAAGGAGAACCTACTTCATCCTTCATTCTGCCCATTGCACTGGGCAATTAGTGAAGTCCTATATTGCACTGAATGGTGCTTCAGCTGAACAATTATTTATTAAGGGTATGGACAAGAGCATTGAATGTTACAGGTTTGAGTGATTAAACAGACAAATTGGCACAGTTTCTCCTTCCCTGCCTGCCATATGTTTCTTCTTAAACATCTGGTAAAGTCTTTGTATTTCCTGGAGTAACCTAACAGGTGCTGAGCCAAATCCCTAATGCTTCAGTTTTC
The DNA here is from genome assembly GCA_013398155.1 of Pedionomus torquatus. Classification (NCBI taxonomy): domain Eukaryota; kingdom Metazoa; phylum Chordata; class Aves; order Charadriiformes; family Pedionomidae; genus Pedionomus; species Pedionomus torquatus. The sequence goes on along the minus strand of VZRU01016464.1, from coordinate 48,223 downwards.
CCATTGGAAGCAGATGGGTGGAGGAGACAGAAGAATATTGCATTTCCAACATCTCCATCTCCTTCCTCCTCCTCTGTGGTGGCCTCACTAATAGCCTGAGGTTAAAAGTAGTTAAAGGAGATGTCAGATTAATCATAAAAGTGATCTTTTGATGTGGAGAAAACTCTTTATACTGAGGCAAAAACATCAGACCTTACTTCAATCGATGAAATTTTCCCCCTCTTCCTTTTCACAAGCGCAAAGGATACTAAAAAAAAAAGACTTTTACAGCAGGCCTTCATATTTGTGTCATTAAAAACATTTAAAATTTTATCTCCCATCTGAAGGGGGTTATTTGTAGGTTGTGCTTGGGCCACAGGGGAAATGCAAGCCACCGACTGCCACAGGATACCAGCCCTTGCCTGCAGTCATACATCGGGCAGAGCTCCAAATATGTAATTCTAGCTGAAAGAGCAGAAACACAGGTGCCTAACATTGAGAGGGCACTCTTTATTTTGAAAAACGCAACACCACTTTAGCTAATTAGGTCTTATCTGTTTAAAGCTACAGGATAGTTTGATAACAATTAGGAAGGACTCCCAACAGGCTGCTGGGATCAAAGGCCCTTTCTGCTACGACGTTTAACAAGGAAATTAACACTTTTGCCAAGTAATTTGCACATGCTGCCAAAGTTGTTTTAACTTGCTGTAATATTTTAGTTTTAAATACGTACCTGCAGAGATGCTGCTTTAATTCGAGCATTCAGTGTGCCAGCTACGGGCTCCCAACCACAACACCAGCTCCCATTTACTGCTGGAGGGGAGCTCCCACAAATGGTCTAACAGAACAGATGTTCTTGCTTCTATCCACTTAAAGAAATAAAGAAGAAAAAGAAAAGAGTTTGGATGCAAAAATTCCCTCTCCCCTTTTTTCTTCACGGAAACTAAATATTTCCAAAGGACTGCCTGTGGGATCCCAACCCTTAATGTCACAAAAATTATTGAGAGCTGTGATGGTAAGATGCCATACATGCTTGGAAAATTCCAACTGGACTCTTCCGATGGGTTTTTAATACAGAAGACTGGGAAGCAATCATGACTCCAGAGAACTGTAATGATGAATGGCTGGGGGACAGTGAATATAATAAAGCAAAATACAAATTTAGCAGCTGTATTTCATAAAGAAACAATAAAATCGTGCATAGCAGTTTTTCTTTTTTAATTCACTGCAATGTTTAAAGAGACCTTCTGATACCCAGTAAATTATGCTCACATATCCGCTGCTGATTACTCTTTAATAAAATCAAGCTTCCAGCAGATCAGGGTACTTGCCTTCTGGTTGCCTGAGATTCAGGACAGGACAAAGCACCAGCACTCACAGCTGGACTCTGGTGTTCCTTTAAGCACCGTGTGTTACATCCTAATGGAGAGTCACCCTGCCATACCACACACCACACGTGTGCCGTGGCCACCACGCTTTGTGCTGCCAACCAAACCAAAGGCTCCATCCTGGAAGGAGAGCCCTTCCCCAGGCTGCTGCTTTACAAGACAACTCAGTCAGCATTAGTCAGCTGAGGTTAGTGGCCAAGAAGCCCGAGTTTATCGGGGAATTTCCTCAAAACAGCCCTTCCTAGCCAGGAGGCTGTGCACCAACTAAAAGCTGGAATTTTGATTATGTCTTTTAGTAAATCAAGGGCAGACCTAATTAAGAGAGAGCAGCACTGTTGTTAAGGCCACACAGTGAAATTTGGAGGCCTGGGGACAGCCTGACATAGGTTTATCCCAGTTTCCTTTGAGGGCACAAGGAGGAGCGATGGCTTTTTCTCCCCGAGTGGTGGTGGCCAACACTGAACACTACAGTGGCCTCCTGCCTCCTCCATCACCCCTCTCACAGCCACAGCATCATCCAGCCTTTGGACAGAGATCTGGCTGCCCAGCCACAGCAAAGATTTCAGTGACCCATTGCTCCTAATTAAATGCTGGTCCCATTTAATTAAAACTTAATATGTAGATTGTTTCCCCCAGTAACACAGAGCCCGCACTGCAGCACAGACAGCCTTGAGTCACCAGCTGGTGCTTAGAACAAACAGGAGGAGTGCAGCTTCTGCAGCACATCGGTCTATGCAGGGAAGACTAAAGTACCACCCTTGCATCCTGAGGCAAAGGATAAGCTGCTTTTAAAACTAGAACCACTAAACACAGACTCAAAGAATCATAGAACGGTTTGAGTTGGGAGGGACCTTAAAGATCACCCCATTCCCCGCCCCCTGCCATGGGCAAGGACACCTCCCACTAGATCAGGTTGCTCAAAGCCCCATCCAGCCCGGCTTTGAACACCTCCAAGGATGGGGCATCCAGAATTTTTGGGCAACCTGGAATTGCTCCAACCCACATGCAGGACTTGGCCTAGTTGAGCTCCATGAGGACTCGCACCATGCTAGTGTACCACTTCCATGGACTGGATGCTAGCAAAAAGCACATTATTTTTACTAACACTTTCATTCACTCACTCAGCCACACAAAAGCCAGCGACCCACTGCAGTAATGCGCAAAAAATACAGGGTCAAACTGAGATGCGTCTGACAGTAAGACCCTTACTGTACCCAGAAATCTGAACGGAGCGGCTGGAGCTGCCGAGGCAGAGGGCAGGTACCATCAGCACCGAACCACATCCTGCGCCTGCAGCAAACCCCACCACAGCGCCGTAGGCTCAGCCTCTGCTGCTGGCAACCGGCTTTCAAAGCCACCTTCAGATTTGTATGGCCCTTCAAAGAAAGCTTCAAGTTTCCTACCACTTTGAATTAGAGCTCACCAGGTTCTCAAGTTTTTAATCATATAAGCTTTGCGAATTTATTAGCAAGACAGCAGACAGCATGAGAAAAGGAATTAAGAGTATTTGCAATCCTTTTGCTACTTCTGTCCAAATGATGATCATTACATGCCAAGAGACTCTAAGGGCTCAACATTACCATGTTGCAGTAGCTCCCATACTCTTAAATCAAAGGCTAAGGGCTTAAATCAAAGTCAGAGTGGTAGGTGTTATAAAAAGATTGGGGGGGAAGGGAGGGGGAAGAAGTTTTGAGAAGTTCTAAGCAGACATAGCAAGCAAAGAATAAGAAGGTACCAGTAACTGTCACATATTTCTTATTTGATCTCAGTCAAATTGTTTGCTTTCTGCCTCAGTTTCATATCTGTAAATTCTAACTGATAATATTAACTACATTCAGAGGTTCCAAGCTCTGTGCCTTAGCCAAAACACTCAATTTTTAAAAATGAAAAATAAAGTTGCAGTCAAGTAAGAAGAACAGTTATTCGTATTTTTGGATACGAAAGTCATTGCTGACCTAGTCACTTCAGGATAATTCTTGAAGTGTGTAGCACTATTTTGCTAGAAAAAATTTTCCTTAGAAGTAAGCATGAAACTGTACACATTAACCCAAATTAACATCTTATTTCAGAAGTGATATTTAATATTACATATGGAGGACATGTGCCTTTCCCAATCCCTAAACACAGCAGCATCTACAACAAAGCCAGTGTGCATCAATTTACCACTATATAGAAAAGACTGCATTTCCAGATACGACTCAACACACAGATCAAGAGACAGACACTCAAATCACCAGAAACTTCACTCTTTAGGTGGCTCGCTGGGTTTCTGAGAGTGAAGAGCTTTCTGGCTCATACATACAGCAAGCAAACTATAACCAGACAATTTTTCACTTTTGGGGACAGGTCTTTTTTAACCCATGCCAGAGAAGGTTAGGAACCTTATCTCAGACAACTAGCAATTAAAACCCAAGCCAAAAACCAAACCAACCACCCCTTCCCCAAGACAAGCAACAAGCCAAACCCAGAAACAGTCAGGAGCCAGTTTTACAAGATACTTTCTGGAAGATGGAAATTTGGATGGGTTCCCGATTTGAATTTTTTCCCCAAAAAGCTCAAATGCTAACTGCAGCGACAGCCAGATGGGTGCCCTCATCCCTCTAGAACGTCTCCAACCCCTTCCACAACAACAAGCCTATGCTTAATTTAGAAAACTCATTTCACTTGTTTTCTCTCGCTTCCCTCGGACAGTTCCTAATAGTCTCTCTGTCATCCAGGACTGTGTTAGAAAAAAATGCATCCCTGTAGCCCTTCAGAATTAAGGATGCTCTGCACGCATTAATAACTGTCATGGGCAGCCAACACACAGATCCAGATAATGCCACCGCAGGACAGTCACAGATCACCCACTGAAGTGGTCACACACCTCTTCAGAGCAAAAATCAGAGTCAGTCAGCCACAGGAGGACAAAGGTTGTCCAAAGTCAATTTGATTGACATACTCCTTAAAAATCCTGGCTTAATACAAACATCAAAAATAGCTTCATTTAATACAATGGAACTGTTCAGTCACATCTACTGATGATATCAAAACAAGTCATCAGGCACATTAGCTGAGAATAAAAAGGTAAATTTCTAGGAAATAAAAATCAAACCCAGAAGGTTCACTTCCATTTTCAACAAAATAATTTAAGTTCCAGACTTAACAAGGTAAGGGTTACTCAGGTACAGTAGTCAAGACCCACGGACTTCCCAAACCTATCGGTGAAGACTAAGGGATCAGACTCAGCCAGTTTCGACAGCAGGATATAGTAGAACAATATTTTGAACTTCTCCTTCCACTGACTGCCTGGCACAGAGGAAAGCTGCAATGTCACACAGAAAACAGACTTTTGGGAGAACAAATAAGCAGTGAGGATCCTTCTCCTGGCACTGAGCACCTCTGCTTTCCTGCCTAACCAGAGCCACCCTTATCCCCAGAAGCTCTAACTCTTCCATTCCCCATTATCACACCATGGTAAAATAACCACCACGTTACGGCTCTGAGAAAGACAGGAGAGTTTTGCAAGTAGGAGAGTGGTGGCAGGCAGTGTAGCAAAGGGAAAAGCCACCGTTGTGAGGCCTGCCAGACCCCTCAGCCTTTCAGATTGTGCGTGTGTGCCAGAAAAAATAAGAGTTCAGACAAGCAGGCTTGGTGTGGTCATTAATCACCACCACCCGCTGACCAGGTTCCACACCAGAGGGAGGACCGGCAAAGCAGATGGAGAATTATGCCTGGAAAGAAAGGGATTTCTCAGACTGAGAAAGGTAAGTAAGGAGGCGCAAGGCAATATGTGTAATTGAAATCCAAGTGCCACATGAGAAGGAAAGTTTAACAAAAATGCAAAGCCCAACAAAAGGTACAAAAGCACACTGAGCAGACAAGAGGAGGGGAACGTGCTGAAGGACTGCTGCACCTTGCTGTCTGCTCAACGCCGAAACACATAACCCATCCATGCATTTGACCTGCGCATTACTACTGTAAAACCATTCCTACCAGCTAATTCTACAGCCAAAATCCCACCAGCCAGCTCTAATCCTTTTAAATGGTGGGGGATTTCTACTGATTATCTATATCTATGGATCAAACCAGCAATGCAGAAACAGGAAGGAAAAAATAAATTGAGTTTAGTTTGATCTAGCACTGGGATATTTTCATTTGAGCAATGAAGTTAAATGTGACATAGCTTTAAAATAAAATCTATAATGCTCTTTGCTGCAAGCATCTTGGGAAGCCTCCTCTAAGCATTACTAAGAGCAAAAGGATCTTATCTTCCAGACCTTCCCCTTTGTGGTTTCCTAACCCAGGCTCACACACACTTCGGAAATCCCCCCTACAAACCTGGATTAAAGGTCTCCTTTTCACATCATTTTCCACCTAGAAAAGGTGCTAGCACTTAAGCAAAAACATTCTGCCTCTACTCACAGCTATGAAAACCTCAGAAGGGGAAGTTCTGGTATCAGCAGCACAACGATCCCTGCCCCAGCCTGCAGGCAAGCTGCAATCTTTCAGCACTGTTCATGGTAAGTCCATTACAGATATTTCAGCATCAGATGCAGCAGACAAACCCACATCTTGCCCCTTAAAACACTTTGTCAGTACCTTCTAAAATGGCTGCGCTTTTTTTTTTTTGCACAGCTTTCCTGTACACTGAAGTGTCAAAATAGTAAAGAATTAAGACCACACGAAATAAGTAGGATTTAATAACAACTGTCAAGAGAACAAAATTAATAGCCTCCCATTTCCACATTTCTATAATGAGAACTTTAACTTCTGGAAGACCAGAGCATCCCTGATGTATTTGATCTGCTCCATTACTTGCCAGTTTGGAATCGATGCTATCAGCCCACGGCGCGTTCCCTTATTTAAGGATGTGAATCAATACAGCAGTGGATGGTCCTTAGCAACAAAAACTCAGATGTCTGAGGCACAGGAGAACACACAGAAAGCTGGAACTCTCCACACCTGTCTAATAGGACATTTTGGTAATGCTTGTGACACAAGAACAGCTGCCTCTGTACTTTGCCCCTTGACAGTTCAAAAGCCGACTGCCAAGTCATTCGCGAGGTTTATTGACATGGCAAACTTCATTGAAATCTGATTTATAAACACTGCTCACCAAGTTGGGGATAAACGTTTAAGTAATTACACAAACAACCCAACAGACAACCTAAAATTCAGCTCTATAGTCCGAACATTTTTTTGCTTTTTTCTTTTTTCTTGTTTTTATTTTTCAAAGTATAGTTCAAGAGCACGAGGAGTTTGATGCAATTCAGCTGTGCGGGACAGCAAGCCAACAGAATACATCTGTCACTAATAAAAATAACAAAATGGAGCCAGGGTAAGGCCTATGTGTACTTCTGCATCAACTTCCACTCATTCCTATCAAGTTAGACTATTAATAGCACCATCAATGCAGCAATAAACTAAATACTTTTAATAGCTGTACTAGAGAGTTTACCAAACAAGCCACAAACTGTGCAAGAGCAGCAGCACACTTTAATCCAGCCGAGCTTCAAAAAGAAGCCTTAGAAACACATGTATTGCTGAGCTACTAACTCCTGTGTTTTTCTTGCAATTAATACAGCTTCATTCATTACTGATATCATCCTTGTGATGATCTGGGAAGCTCCTTCTCCCCATTTCAGGGAAGAGCACAAGGATGGAGACTGCAGAAAGGCAGAGCAGACCAAGGTGCGGGAGGGGTGAAGGCTGAGGGAAGTCAAAAGCTGTGAGCCACCAGGGCATCACGGGGTTATAGCAGCCAAAAATCACACCTCTGAGATCTGGCAGAAGTAGAAACACTTGGGATCTTATTACTAAGAAGCAAACTTCCACATGGTTTACCACGGTTGGAGTCACAAAAGCGTGATTTTCTAACCTTAGAAAAAAAGCCCATTTTCCCCCCCAGACTTCCCTCTAACTCCAGCTGCTGAGAATCAAGAGTCATGCACCTTTGGAAACAGGTTGATAACGGTATGTTGCATCAATATGGAAGTTCATCTCTTCACTCTGCTTACCTTGCAAGCTGTCACGCGTAACATAACACAGTGGGAATTTCAAATCAGACAATTTCTGGTCCGCAGATTTCCTCTGTCATTTCAAATGCTTATTTTTCAGTCATGTGAAAAAGCCTGGTAATTGCTCAAGGGAAACTCCTCAAGAACTGTAGGCATGTCAGGGAAGCTGATTAAAAATTTCTAGTTTAATTTACGGAAAAGGGGTGATTTTGCTTTAACCACCTTATCACAGGAGTGAAGGCAGAAACCAAAGTAAACCAGGAAAAACAGACCACTGCCATTAGGAAGTGCTGGAAACATAACCCAGCTGCCATCCAAAGCACTACTCACTGCATGTGTCTGCATAACTACTCTCTCAGAAGCAAGCAAGGTTTGGTAGCACACAAATTGCCAAAACATCACTTTCTGCGTCCATAACAAATTGTGAATGTGGGTGTCAGCCTGGGTTCCCAAGTGCCCCCAGGAGACTGAGCTATACACAGTAAATCTAAACAGGCCCAGAACAGTGCCCGACAACTTGCCTTGCCCTCCCAATCCCTATCCTTTATGGTATTATTAATTCTTTAGGAACACCACATCGCTCAGGCACACTTCTACAGGGAGCTGCCTTGCCACAAACTGCAGGCAAAGCAGTACATTCCTTCTCACCCAAGAGCAGAAATACACTGCAAGACCTGCTGGGGTGTTTTTGTTTGGTTGGTTTAGGTTCACACACATGTACCAATGCCATAAACCAGAGGATGGGCTGAAACTTCTGGAAAGCTTTTCACATGGCTTTAGAAAATTATCCAGGATCTCGCCAACCTACCACAGCAGTAGCAAACTAGTACTGTATTTATCCACCTACGGCTGGGTTTTCAGCCAGCATCTGCTTTAAGAGGCACCCACATACATAAGCAAGCAGTAGGAAATTGGGTCTTCTGGGAGATTATTCTTTTGACACTGGCAGGGACAGCATCCCTTTGAGAACAGCACCAGCTCCCAGAGCTTAGTGCCAAACACCACTGGTCTTTGTGATGCACCTACAAAGGGATCTTCCACCAGCAGAGCTACCACGTGCAGTAATTAATGCACATTTTCCCCCCAGACCATGCATAAGCATCCCCTCCAGCCCGGGCTCCAAACCCAGACCCCACCAGATGTACCCACAGCTCCCTTCTCCCCCCCAGTCTAGAGACAGGAACTGACTCAGAGACATGGGGTTGGATTGGTTTTTTTCCCTTCTTTTCCTCATTCTAATGCAGATATGAAAAATAATAGTCTTCATTTCAATATTTAATCATATGCTTTGTTTAATAATGAGTCCAAGAATAATTTAATCCTGGCTATCAACATAGAAGAGATATTGCTCCTTTCACTTGACTATGTAAGAAAATAAACCCCCTCTGCTCTCTGGCTTCTTGCAGGCCAGGGTTTTGCTCATTCTAACTTATAACGTAAACAGAAATTACGCTACATATTATGCACACAAAACCTTGCTCTGCATTTGGAAAGGGGCACAGGATGCTCCTCCTAGCAATTACACCTGCCTAATTACAAATGCTGCCATCTCCCTTGGAGGAACAAACTCGTTCTCGGAACAGAGAGGGAGCTGACATTTCGTGGCACGTCGCCTCGTGCCTTGGTGAAGAAAAACACATCACGTGCCACAGATTTCTGGAAGCATCACCGCTCCCTTATGGTACGTGATCTCCTGCCAAGAATAAATAGGACAGAGTCCAGCATAGGAATCACATAACATTTGGCTCGCACATCATTTTTTCTGTTATTATATGTTATTCTACTAAATGCACTGTTCAGGTACTGTCCACTCCGGAAAAATCTCATTAGCAATGAAAAACTTGGACTTTAGTATAAGGTGATTAATAATACAGAACATCTTGCTTAGATGCTCAGTGCTAAACTTGAAAAAAGAATCCAAATCTCTGAAGAAGCACTTTTTGCTTATTACCTTTACATGATTTAAATGATCCCCCCAAATGTGCTCTCTTGAGGACAAACAGCACTTGTTCTCCATACATTTGTTAATACTCTTGGGACTGATCTCTAAGCATTTTGTCATCTATGAAGCACAGTAATGACAATGCTACTATTTTACATTAAAATATTTTAACATAAAATTACTTCTAACTTGGCCATATTTATGCATTTAAATTCTCTGCTTTGTTTTTCTCTTAAAAGCTTTAATTTCAGCTCCACAATCATTTTCCTTCTAAAACATTTCTGTTCCATATTATGTGTGTGCACTCCCACACTTAAATCGTTTTTCCTCCTCTATTTCTCATTGTGCGTACTTCACTTTGGAAACATTAAGTAGAATTTATCACTTATTTCTGGAAAAAGAAAGCATTTGGAATTTGAATACCAGCCCTTCAGAGATAAAGCATCCCAGGTTAAATCTAATGATGTCCAGGGGAATTCTATGCAAGTGCTGAGCTGCCTGCTAATATGTCGATGCTTTAGGGAAGAAAAATATCAATTAAATTTCATAGCGTGCAACCACATATTGACCTTGAAAGCTATCTGTAACTTAGTTTAAACTTGAAAATTCAAAGTCTAAGTCAGAACTTCTGCCCTAATTGGTTTTAGCTTCACTGAAGAATGACACAGCTCTGCAGAAACCCCAGTAAAATTAACAGAATCAATCTGGGAAAAAAAAAAAAAAAGAAAAAAAAATCCCCCAAATCTTATTAAGCGTTTAACTACGACATTTGTGTATGCCTCTAGTCTCCCTCCCTTGGGTTTTGGCCATTGCCTCAAGAGATATTAGTGGTTCTTTTCTTTTTCAGCTTTCTGGCAACACTGAAAAAAAAAAAAGTCAGTCATGATAGCCCACGTCTGCCAGCTTCATGGCAGCCTTGCACCAGAGTGCTTGTGTGAAGATTTCTACGACAAAGTATTTTATTACCGAGAACATTGCAATCCAGCAGCATTCTGTACAGCACATGGGCAGTGAGGGCAAGCCAGACGAAGGAAATATGTTATTATGAACTGTTCCATGGGTCAAAGGAAACCCAGAAGATAAATCTCTACCTGTAACTGGGCTTGATTTTTAAAGCCTCTCCCTCTGCAATGACCTTTCCTATGCAAGCTGCAATTGAGACTGTATCAGAGTGTCCACAGCAATTTTAATAGAGGGGCTCTTTTATTATTATTATTGTTTTTCTCAATCTGAGAAAAGAGTATTTTTGTATTTGTATTTGGCTAGTTAGCATACTTTTCTCCCCAAAAAGATAAAGGAGAGTAGGATACGTGCCTGTCAGTTCTCACATCCAGTTTCTCACAGTACTGCAGACTTTAAGCAAAGAAAAGTATCTGATATACTCCTCAGAATAGATGTAGGTAATTTCATCAGATATGACGGAAGAGCTTAATATGCAAGCCAGCAAATAGAAAGAAGAGAGGGAAGTCATATTCTTTTATTTCTTGAGCACATGCAAAAAACTTAATTTCTCCTTATTACAGTTCAACTTGCCTTCTATAGATGTTTACAGATTGCAAGCAGCAACAGTGGGACCTAATGCATGTCTTTTTATTGGAGAATAGCCAAGCATGCCTTCTCACTCACATTTTTCTAGGCTTTGTATCAGTAACAAAAGATTTCGAAATTCCTCCAACATTCCTTGGACACCAAATTAAAATTTGTAACGCCCAGGCTGATGAAAGGGCACGATGTTGAAACAGCACAACTCCTTCCTCATCAGCTAACCACACATAGTCTGGGCAAAGCAAGGCAGGATACATTTATTTTCTGTGAGAATTAAATGTGATGACTCTTTGCAGGTGAGAAGTTCATTTACACCGTGACTGGCAGCCACTCAGACCACCAGGTCAACTGAGCTGCTAGTTAGAGCCATTAACCCTATCAAACAATTAACCCTCATGGCCATGGTTTCTTTCCCCTTGCAGCATGACAAATACAAAACCCTGCACAAAGAGATGCCCAAGCCAAGTCCGAAACCTAAAGCTCTCTATGAAACCCAGCTCAGCTGATTTTAAAGTTTAATATAAATGTGAAAACACAATGTTTCTTTTGATCATATCCCTCAGACCTGCTTATCTGAAACACTTGGTGTAACAGCTTGGGTTCTAGCTTACCAGACTTCTGCTGCTCCTTCACCAGCACTTGACTACGGCAAATGCTGCAGCATCCTAAGGCACCTGGGGCATCCACATCCTACCAGACACACAGCTCCTAAGAGCACATTAAGGATCCTTGAAACAACACAGCTTCATGGAGTATGAGCACAAGCACTTGGCTCAGAGAGAAGCCTGCAAGCAGGCAGAGCTGGAACGCATTTGACTGAAAAAATGCCAGAAATCCGCCTCGGAGGCTCCAGCAGATCCTCCTGGAGCACCACTCGTGTCCAGCCCCAGTGCTCCTGCAGCACTCGAATGGCTATATCTTCCTTAAGTCTCTATAAAGGGATAAAATGAGATGCTGCGGTTCAATGACACAGACCGAAGGGAATTAAGGTCTGACACGTCCCTGCTTAGAAGGGATAGAGATAAGCCTCGAGAGGACTCTTACCTAGAGCAATACCACTAGGGGATAGCTACTGCACATGCTTTTGGGTTGCTGTAGGGCTCCAGGAGCAGAAATATTTAATAGCGGCACGACTGCCTGGCACAGACATGGAGCAGGGACTCTTCCCCTCCCTGCAGCAGGGCTCTCTTGCAGAGCCCCCCCACCTCACTGTATTTGCCCAGAAACTGCATCACATTTTGAGCTACATTTCTGGCAAAAAATTCTTACCATGTATTATCTAATCACCTAGAGCTTCTATTTCAGGGATGCTTGCAACGGCTCTAGGGAAGTAACATGCCTGTGCTTCGCTGTGCAGGCCACCAGCCTTGATGCAAAGTTCATTCCCTCATGCTCCAAAACTGCTGTCAAGAGGGAATTTCACACCCTCCCTCAGGTGTCCAACAGGTCACACATCAAACCCCAAAACCTCCCTACAGCAGAAATTGGGTAAATTGCACCGAGTTTTATGCAGATGCTTGAAGGTCAGACATTGGCATCTCACAGGGGATGTTTCTTTGAAGGCTACTTTGCCTTTTGGAGGGGCTTTGGAGCAGGATATCCTCAGCAAGGTTGTCCCTTAAAAAGCTGCTGGCACTGGCCTGGTGTGTTGTTCTGGACTCATACACAGCTCAGGAGAGGACAGACATGGACCTGGCTTCTCTGCAGCACTTTAGAAGCATCACTTCCACCTCAGCAATAAAGCATCAAAAATCTATGTGTTTCTATAAAAGTGTTCTAGTTTCAATCCCTTCCTTAATTTCCCAAGTCACATTAACAGTTTTACCAAAACAGGAAAAAAATCCCAAACAAAACCCCCTTTGAACATTTCATATCTGGGTGGGGGTTTAGTATCACTAAAGCCTCTCACTGGTTTTCAATACAGCTCTATTTTAAGAAAGCATCTATTATATGAAGCTTGGGCTTTGGCAGGCAAAGCAGAAGCCCGGCCAGCGCAGAGTAGAAGGACAATACTGAAAGTATGCTATTATTTTGTCACTTTTTCATATTTCTTAGTATCAACTCAGTGAAAAAGCTTACTACTTGACTGGAAGTCACTTACCTTGTGATTTCTCCATTATTTTGCAGGCAGGATACAGCCTCTCCCTTGCTCTCCTCCTACACAGACTTAATAGAAACATTTTCTAGCAGTTAATCCGAGCCAGCTATTTAGTTTTTGCTTGGCAATATTTTCAACTAGAGGCCGGCCCAGCCTCCAGGAAAACAAGTTATGCAGCAAGAGGGTGGGACACTATCAGAGAACACACAATAAAGTAAATACCAAGTATGACCCATGAAAGGGGAAGAAAACTAAGAAATCTTGTTTCCATAATAATGTAAATTAAGAGTCATTTACACTGACGTATAATGTGAAATTCCTTATGAACTGTTTCTCATTCCTTGGCCCTAGAGGTGGAAGGCCAGACTCACATCCAAAAGAAAGGCTGACACCAAACCAGCCATAACCCAATATCAAAGCACTGCCCGGGAGCTTAAGAAAAAGATCACCCAACCCCAGTTTATAAACCTTCCAACAAACCTCTGAGGAATAACAACTTTACCACAGTTTTTCCTCTGCTGCACTTGGAATTAGATGGACCTAAATGGCTCCTTCATCTACCAAGGTCCTGCTGGTGCAGATGGAGAGATATTGCTGTGCGTCTATTGATTGACTTCAACCTAGCATTTTCCAGTTGCCTTAGAATCAATTTAATATCATTGCTGAAAGCAATAAGGATAAAAAAACCTAGATGGATACCTTTGATGTACGCAATTTTTACCAGGCACCAGCAGCTAAAGCATTGCTTAGACTCTCCTTAAGACATTTTCCCCTCCTCGGGATTATTCTGCAGTTCATTCAATAAAGCAGCAAAACAATTTCCTGACAAACTAGGAAATGAGTGTTGGACCGAATTCAAGAACTTCAGAACATATGAGAAACAGAGATTTAACAGAAAGCACTCAGGTCCCACTGACCTTACAGACAAGTCAGACTGTCATTTCCTCAGCCATCAAACTCAACCTGCTCAGAGGCAGGCAGGAGGGAAATAATCCTCACCGTGAGACACATTTCACTGCCTTTCACCCCAGACACTTCCAAAAGCTACGCTGTAGCATCCGTACGTAGCAGCCATGCCTTTCACAAACAGCTCAGCTGAAAGCCAAGCCAGGGAAGTTCCTCGATTATTAATACTCCCGATTGCTCCTCCAGAACCGGAACACATCACTGGCATCACTAGAAAACCCCCACAAAAAAAAAGCAAAACAAAAAAGCCCAAGAAACTAAGTAAAAATTGTTGAAGCTTTATTTTACCTGCTGCAAATGAAAAATAACTGCTCCTACTTATTTTAGCTCTCTTTCAATCTGCTTTAGACTCCAAGCACTGCCCAGACAAAGCAATATTTCAGTGCAACACACTGTTTCGAATTTCATGCCTGATGATAAAGTTCACGTTAAGAGCAGCTGTCAGACAACTCTGTCTCTACACTTACTGCACCTAAGCCAAAAACCAAGAAACCAGAGAAAGCTCGCCTTCATTCGTTCACTGCTCTAGAACTGGAATACTTGCTAAAGAAATGAGGCAAGGTGCTCACAGAAAACACGATACGTCACTGTGTTTTCTGCCAACAAACGACACCATTTCTTAAAGTCTTAATTCCACTTTCAAAAGGCCCAGAAGTGCTTTGAGCAGCGGCCAGCACAAACCCTCCCCGAGCCTTGCTAGGCAATCTCCCATCTGCTCCAAAGAGCGGGTGAAGCTCACTAAAGGGAATGAAAAGATTACACTGGCTCATTTACAAGCACGTATTATCGTAGCACAGTTTATTCCTCTTCATAGAATAAGTGTAATATGGTAAATTAATTTTTTTAAAAAAAAAAAAAAAAAAAAGGACAAGCCACCCTCCAAGCTGGCACCTGCTGAGGGCTGCGCTGGGGGCAGGAAGATGGGGCAACTCCTGACTCTGCTCAGATGGAAGCCGCAGGGAAGCAGAGAGACGAGACCCACGACAAAACCAGCACGGGGAGAATGGGCAACTGGGACACACAATAAGGACTTGGGGTCAGGAGGTGTGGAACACCGTGGTGGATCCATCCAAGCTCTGTGTAAAGCAAATCCTTGTTTTTTCTCACTAGCAAGGTTGATATTAGCACCAGTGAAGCGAGAGTCATTTCCACAGCTTACCAGAAATCTAGGAATTGCGCCAGGACTTTGTGAATAAGAAATCAGCTAGAAGCACCGCTGTACAGTTTTGATACTATTTTTAGGTTTTTGGCTAGCAAATTATTAGTTAAAAAGGAAAAAAAAAAAAAAAAGAATACGGTGTTAGCCTTGATCCAGCAGAGAGCCACAACATGTTTCTAAGTACTTCCCCCAACATCCCATGGGACTTTCTGTTTCCTTAACTGTAAACATGCGAGAAGTCTCTGCACGACTGCACTGAAAGTAGCCCAGCTGCTTTCTCAACAGTTGCACTTGCCTACTCAACTTTAAACTCTGTTCCGAAGTACATGACTTTGTGGTCCCAGTTCGGAGCATCAGATTCCCTCACACAAATGCCTGTGAGACACTTCTCTCCGATCAGCCCTTCTAGCAGACGCTTTGGAAGGAACACATGTAGCTGCTGGTTACTGCTCAGCATACTGGTTTTTCCAGAAACAGACACCAGAGCTTCAACATGTTTCCTTTAAAAAGGAATTAACGCAAGATTTTTTTCCAGCAGTAAAGAGCAACTGTTTCAATAATTAAGTTCTCAAGGTAGTGTTTAGTGTCACCACTTAGAGAGGACACTGGCAACACATTTGAATCAAGTTAATCCATCCCATAAGCTGTTGCTGCTGAAACTCACCTCTGGCTCAGATATATGTACTGAAGGATATAGCTCATTGTATTTGTTTACTTTCTACCCTTCCTTCCCTTAGTTTACAACCAGAGCAGTTTAAGTCACCAATGTATGTATTAAACAGGTGATATTAACTATCAACATCTATGTGACTGTAGGGAATTCAGGTTGATCTCAAAATACAAGAGCCTCCAGTTTTTAAAGGGTATCACTCGAAAGGTCAGGGCTCCTAATCTTAGGAAAAAGGCACATTATCCCAGCACTAATACAATATGGACACTCTGCCCCATCCCTAGAAGGGTTCAAGGCCAGGCTGGATGGGGCTTTGAGCAACATGGTCTGGCAGGAAATGTCTCTGTCCAGGGCAAGGGGGTTGGAGCGAGATGATCTCTGAGGTCCCTTCCAACCCAAAAACCATTCTGTGATTTTATGAAAACTCAGTGACCTTATAGAAAACTTAAGCCTTTCAGGAGCTGTAAGAAAAGGTGGGTTGAGAGTCACCCACAGCAGCAGCAGTAGCTCAGCTCCAGCAGTGTGAGCCAGCGGCACACAAGGAGTGCTTCTGGCATCGCCACATGGGGTGATCACACAGCCCCCCCCTCCAGCAAACCCCTGCCTTGCTCAGGTCACTCAAACCTAAGAAGAACAGCTCTCAAATTTCAGCTGCAGTGCCACGTACCAGGGCTTGTCAGCCAGCCGGGCTAACGGAGTTCACCCATAGAGAGCCCAGCCCAGAAACACAAGTGAGTGCCCAAAGAGAAAGGAGAGAATTTAATCAGACACCAGTAGTGAGCGAAGATGGCCATTATTGATTCTCATCAGACACAACTAAGCAGACAAAGAGAATAACTTGAGCCAAATAAATCCTTAATTTTTCCCCCACTGAGATAAGATTACAATAGCCTTCCAATCTTTAGCCGCTTTCCTTTGTGAGAGTTGAACATATGTGCTTTTTATTAGTTTTTGGCTTAGCAATTAGATGGATTTTCAGTTACTTCCAGAAATGTTGCAGGATGACTGAGCTGCAGCTAATCTTTGCTTCTCACTAAATGGGAATATGAAAAATGCAGCAGGGCTCTCCAGCGCTACAGCCAATGCATCTCAATTTTGCACTTTCACACAGAAATGTAAATGCTGTATTTCATATCTGAACTCTTGTGCAGTTGCCAAAAAAGGGGAACCATAAGGAGAAAACTAGTTATAATCATTGATTTGTAGGGAGGGGAAAGAAAAATAACACGGACATTCCCTGCCAGGAGATGACCAATTTTCCAACAGTTCTGCCACACAAAAAGCAACTTCTTAAGATGTGGAGTTTGTTGGTTTTTTTTAAAAAGCTATTAATGCAAAACAGAAGATTACAGCTGCAACAAGCTATCCATTAACTCTAATTAGCAAGTATTTGTTGTCTGGATTTAAAACTTCCTAACTTGGTGTTAATGAACTGTAACACTGTAGCAAAAGGTATTAATAAAAACACCAGACTGTGGGCTAGATAATAGATCTCTGCTCACATTTCAGTGGAAGCTGGTGGGGGAATTTTCTTTGCTGCTTCAATCCAGGAACTGCAAAACGGGGAATACAAGTATTTAAAGTGGTTACACTGGAAGACTAAGGGAGATTATTTACCTTGCAAAATTATATTAACACTTGTAGTCCATATTCTGCTTTGAGAGGAGTAAGCCTCTACATTTATCTACAAATGCAGACAAATTATGCTTTGTTTTTTCTCCTCCTTGAAACAAAACAACCCTTAGAGCAACTGGAGGGAGGGAAACAACAACAAAAACTTAGTTTTAAAATTATTTTGGGTGGGCTTTTATTGTTGTTTGTGAGTGGCTGGGGGTTTTTGTTTGCTTGTGTTTGGGAGGGGGGTTGGTTGTTTTTTGTTGGGTTGGTTTTTTAGTTTGACTTTTATCTACTTTCAAGATTCCAGAGAAGAGGGCAAAAAGTTTTTTTATAAAGACAACTTTTTTGCCACATCCTATGGTAGTTTTAGAGACCTTGTCCTGGAGGTCCAGTCCTTCTGGCATGACAGTAGGACACTGTGGTGACAAGCCCTCTCCTGGCTGGGTCCATGCCCTCAGTTGGCCCCATTGCACCCCTTCATGCCATCGGGGCCAAAGTCCCCCTCAACCCCACACTCAGCAGCCTGGACAGTGCAACTTCACCACCAAGAACAAAGTCACCTTCATACAGCTGCATATGGAAAGAGCTGGTCTCCCAACATGATGAGGTCCAACAGCTCCACCCCTGACTCTGGGATTTATACCTGCACATGCTTCTGGCTCCACTTCTGAAAAAGCTTCCCAAGATGTGGCCAACTATCAACTACAGTAAAAGCTACTGAGAGCTTTTCCCACAGTAACACTGCCCTAGACTCCACGGGATACCCATCTTTTTTCAGTCACGGCTTAAAAAAAGGACAGATAACTGCAAACTTGGGTAGAAAAAAAGTTTAATTCCAGCAGCCCAAAAACAGTGCACTCAGGCCAGCTGTAGAAGCGGGGAAAAAAAAAATGAAAGTCACAACTAGCGCAGAAAAGGTATCCAATCCTCACTTTCTGATGTGAGGAAGGACATCTGAGCTTCCCAGATCCCTCTCGCCAGCACTGGTGTGTGATGAGAGCTCTTTCACCTTTCCTGGTTAATTCTGCCCCATGCAAAGCACCAGCCACCCAGCCCTACAGAGAGCAGAGAGGCAGGAGACAGGTGGTGGAGGACACATGGGAGGAAAAGGAAAGATCTCTTTTTCCACCCACCTGCAAACACCCTATCTTCCAGCATATCTTCCAATTGCTTTTCAAGGAATTCCTCTATTTATCTTTCAACAGGTATTACATTCATATCAAAAGCCTCTTCCACACATTCAGACTCCGGCACTACCAGATGTGACCTATTTAATACCCTGTACACATGCTGATTGTGTACCTGCCTGGCCTGGATACACGTACAGGCTCTGGATTCTGGTGTCCATCCAACACCATAAGGCTGCTACTAGAAGCCACTTCAGCAGCTCCTGCCCCACCTTCCAAATCCATACTGGCCCAGACTGGCTCTCCCTGTAAAGCTTGCTGCTGCAACGCAATACAACACAAATACAAATGAAACACAAGCAGCTCTCTCGGTGCCAGCGTGAGTGCAACGGGCATACTCAGCCCCCTCTTCCATGTGCAACAGCCACTAAGCTGCTGGGTTTGCTGAAAATGATTTCACCATCCCACCATCTTCCTCCTAGAGTGCCCAGGGCCAGGGAAGAACTGAAAAGTCATCTGAAGGTCTATGCAAAAGGAGGAAAAGGGGGAGAAGTGAGAAGGGAGAAAGAGGAAAAGCGTAGAAGCGGGGCTGAATACGAGCTGTAAGCTGACCCTGGCTGTGCCTTGCCACCACAGCATTAACTACAAGCAGCTCCCATTCAGCAGCTCCTGCCAAAAATAAACAGTGCCGGCTTTCCTGGCTGCCTGCACCAGTTTGCTCTCAATGTTTTTCTTCTTGCCTCTTCTGGCTAATTGAGATATGCTACGTTTCCTCCAACCAAGTAGTTCCTTAGTTTGTTTCTGCCCACTACATTACTAAAATTGGAGCGGTTTCTCACAGTCAAGAATGAAAATAAAAGCTGTTTGATCAAAGATGGTCCCACAGGAGGCTGCCTGGCATTTTAGTGGAAAGATGGGATGAGGGATAAGAGGGGTTAAAATAGGTACACAGCAATATTGACTCTAGGCACTTCCCCTGTCATTGGCATTGTTACTCTCCCTCCAATGCTCTTCCCTTTTTACTGGGGAATCATCTATTTACATACAATGCTATCAGATTTCTTAAATATGGGCCAAAATATTCAAGCTGCCCATATTCATTAGGTACTGGTGGGTTGTGGGGTTTGGGTTTTTTGCATGTGTGCTGTTTATTATACAATCCACACAGACAGTGGTGAATCTCAAATCACCTCCAGCCCATAGAGACCAACAGCTACACCTGCAGGAACTGGGATTCCAGAAATAAAGGAATATCTCCTTACTTCCTTTGCAGAATGTCAGGCATCACTCTGGCCGATAGCATTCTGATCTGCTTACCTGCTTTAGCCCTGCATAAACCACCCTCTCCCCAACTCTCTGTTCTGGTGCAACACCTCCTCACCAGGTCCCCGATGCCAGCAGCACTGCAGGGCAAGGCAGGGGACACTGGTCTTGCCCACTGTCAGGGTTCATGCCATAGCTGCCTCTTTCCCTGGAGATGTGCACTATCAGCTGGACCACAGCATCGTGCAGCCAGCTCCAGCTACAAACAAGCCCTTCTCCTGGGTTGTCCTCTTTCCTTCCTAGCATGTTTTCATGCACAAGCAAAACAGGGAACCAACTCCAACTCCTCCTCATAGAGCACTCACTCTACACTTTTTAAATTCAAAATAGTTACTGGTGGACCGAGGCAGAACAAGGTAACCGAGCCATCATTCATGAAGAAAAACAGTTTATAGCAACAAAGAACTGAACTGCAAACTGCTAAAGGTGACAAAGATGCTCTAAAGGTGCTATGCAAATATATGTGCTGTCTGGAAGAAACTCCAGTGGCCAACAGCACACACCAGAACAAAAGTGTTTTGAGCTGTGGCCGGTAAAAGGATTTAATAACCAGCACAGAAGAGCAAGAATTAATAAATACATGACCAATGTTAACAGTGCTAAAGAATACTCATGAAACCCCAACAACAAACCCAACTGATTTAAGCTTTTGGACCAGCCTGTTTTATCCAAAGTCTCCCTTCTTGCTTTTGATCCAGCAATGCAAGCAAACAAAGAAGGAAAGAGTAGTTTTGTCAAGCTGAACAGCATGCTTCTGACCCAGTCACTGAAAAAATAAGTTCAAAGACCCTTTAAAACTGTGCTATTTTAATATGCCATAAGAAGCGCTCTCTGCCTTCTAATTTGTTCAGTTCTTTGAAACACCTAATTTCCTCTGCACTGTCTCTGCACAGCGCTCTGAAGCCTCGTGGAGCCCTGCCACTTGATTCAACACCAATAGTCACATTTCAATAGGCAATTCCACTTGAAAGGCTATAAATGAAGGGAAAAAAAATAAAGATGTCTTCAAACCAGAGAGTGCAATGCAAAACCATTTATTTATATCCAAGTCCTCTTTTCTGTAGCTGGCTACTGTAGGCTGGAGCCGGAGAAGGGGAGCTTTAAAGCCTAGGTAATTAAGTCTAAGTGGTTTTAAAATGGCCAGAGATTTAAGGTAGACAAGATGCAACACTGGAATCAGAGTCAAACTGCTGTGTTCTTTATTCTGCTCTGGAATGCACTGTTTACTCTGGCATCACATAAAATATATAATTGATTTCTCAAGAAAAAGAGGGGAAAAAAAAATCAGCCCCATAAGCCTCATTAGTCTATAGAGCAAAAGTAAAAAGGTGTGTTTCAGGCCAAATCACACCTGTATTTCAATAGGGATGGAGAAATGCAACAGGATCATGATTTTATATTTATTAAAATTCATTTACTACAATTGCCATCAGCAGGACCACAGGGCTGTTAATAAGAGCCTCCCTGGAGTCAGAAGCATCAACTTCTACAAGCACATACAGACTTAAAGAAAAATTAAATTAAAAATAAATTTAATAATATTACTTTGGAGAACATTTATCATTCCTGAGTGTGGTTTGTTTTCCCTCTTCCAAACTTCCTTATTAAGATTTTGTGAAATTATAATGAAACTTGACAATAAGCCACATGGTGCCTCAGCACACTTCCAAATTAGCCAGTTGGTAACCGGCTGTACAGCAACTATTTGTGCGTCCTCAGAGAGCAAACACTCTTCCTTCTCCAAAGGCCAAGTCAGGCTCTCGGGGGTTTCAGAATATCCCCAAGACAGAGACAGTGTGAAACACTGTGGAGCTTCTCTGCACCATCCCACCACTCAGCAGAGCATTTCCAACACTCTGAGCCAGGGAAACAATAATTACGATGCTCATGGGCACGCACATTTGGGTAAAAAAAAATTAAAAATGAAAAATAAAAAAGGCACTACTGAAAATATTTTTATTGGATGAAAAGAAGCAGAGAAACAAAAAATAAATCTCAAAAGGATGACCATGTAAATCCATTATATATATGCAAGACTAGCCAGACATGACAATCAGTAATATCATGATTACCCTCCACTTTGCTGGCTCCCAGAAATATTACTTTATGCTCCTTTAAGTCTCATGAGATAGAGCTGAGCTCTGTGATGGGTGATTGGGTGATACATGTGAGACTAATTTACCCTTTCAAGGCTACTTTAAACTGAATTTTCAGCCAGAAGTGTTAACATCGCTTTAAACGGTTTAAGTGAGGGCAACCAAAGTTGCACTGCTCCTGCCTTTGCAGCCCAAAAAGGACACGCTAGTCTAATTTTCTCCATCAGAAGGCCCACTTCGTTGAAGCTAGGCATCCCACAGCAGTTTTAGCCTCCCCTTCTTTGCCAGAACATCCATCTGTTCCATGCTCACCAATTATCTTTTCCCAAGCAGCTGCTGCTTAATTTATATAGAGGATATATAGGCTGTTATATACCTGAGTAGTCATCTCACTGTACAAAGAACTGAGGAAGTCAGCTGTCCTGCACACAACATTGCACAGCAGCTGAAAAGCCACGACCACAAACCGCTACAGGGAAGTCAAAGCTGGGTGATGGTGCAGTGAATTACAGGCGACTTGTCCAAATAGCCAGAAACAGTCTTCCAGCAACTCCATCCATCATTCCTCCCCTCTGTTCCCCTTTCCCCAGTTCAAAGGGTTCCACCACCTTTGTCATCCTTTGCCAGCAAGGAAAATAAGCACATTTAGGGCAAGTAATGCACCTGTACTGTTCAGTCCTGGACAAAAAGAGCAAATAGCTGGTGGCACTCAGAGCCACAGGCAGGCTGGCAGCAGCCAGAAACCTTTTCTCTTTGTAGCGTGTCTGACACTCCAGGAACATCTCTGCAGTTGTAGTAAAAGAGTCAAGAGGCTGATTTCCATCTTGAAAAGAGCTGGAGCCTGAGGCCATTACAAGCACAGCCTGAAGTGAGGCTGATTTCATGGGCTGGCTGCTTTGCAGCACAGTTACCACTTATACTGTTGCATCTTCAAAGCATCCTGATGACTTGGGCAGCCACTGGTCCTCTCACTCAGGTTTGTGGAGGAAACTGCCACTGGTGGCTTTCAGAAGCGACACATGCACCTCACCAGGGTACCAGCAATACACAAAAACAGTGGGCATCAACCACATCTTAAGCCCTAAAATTTCCACCACGAGCAAGCAACAAGTTCAAATGATGGGTTTTGCCTTCTCCTTTCCACAAGGAAAAAACTAAGTGCACTTTCAGGACTGCACCTGTAGGGCACCACCCCAAACTCAACGGAAGCAGGGCAGCTTACAGGGAAGGTGAGGGACCCACTCCTGCTGCATGCCACAAGCTGTGACCCAACCCATTCTGCTTTCACACATAAAGCAAGAAAAATCAGCGTTTCTCACTCATCTGAGTCCCAGCACTATAAAGTGAGCTAAGGTCTTCAAACATTCCAAGAAAAAAAGAAAAAAATCTATCAAAACGCAACCAAAGAAACACCACCAAAAAACCCTATTATGGCAAATTAAAAAACAAACAAAGCCCACAAATAAATGCAATTAGAGTACAGAATAACTACAATGCTAAGTAAAGGGGGAGGAGGAATGAGGAGAGAAACTTGTTACAAAAGATGATAGTTTTTGGTTTTTTTCATCTATTCAGGAATAATAATTAAAGGCAGAACACAAACAAGATCCAATTTGTCATGCAACACCTGCAATCAGCTGAGTGAAAAAACTACATAAATAAAACTCCAAACCAAAAACCCCACTGTTCAACTCCTACATTACAAAGTGTACTTCATGATTGTTTAATTAAAGTCATTTTTAGCTTTGCATGGCTGCAATCACCAAACATTGTCTCCCTGTCAGCATTTGAGGGGCTAACATACTGTTGCCAACAATTAGAACAAATCTGGCTGACATTGTTTTCTCCAAAAATAAACCATGCATGTTAAGTAGCTTGAGAACAAACACGAAAACAAGATTTTAGGATAACATTTTTCTTCTCAGTGGAAATACAGTCCAGCAGGAAGCCCAGGTAATCACTCCAGAATCTACTCAACCATCACCACACACCTTTGCTGCAGAAAAAGTACCACCAGGATATAAATCAGAAGGTCTGGACACCTGTGATTAAGAAATCTTTCTAAGCAGAGGGAAGACAATAACATCAGTGCCTTGGCCAAAATCCATCTAGGAAAATTCCTGATTTCCCCTCTTTACCAGCAATGGTCTGAGCAAGGGCATCCCAGCAAGAGAAGATCAAGCAAAAAGTCAGCCTCTGAAGTTCTTCTGTTCTGGAATACTGACTTCTCTCTAACCTAAGCCGTCAAAAAGAAAATCCAACATCAGTGTAGTAATTCCACAAGCACGCAAGTCACTTGACTTGGGAAGGACGCAGTCCTCTGCATTAGCAGCATTTGAGAAGAGCTCACACACTTCTAATGGCTTCTTTGTTCAACATCCATCTTCAACTGCAAGACCTAGCTGTCTGACCCACGACACAGGCAACCACATCTGGGATGGAACAACAAAGATGGTTAAACATGACTCAGAGAACAGAGAGGACTCTCTAGTTCTCCTGAAGAAATAGTACTTCTGAATACGGACTGAAACGGCAGAAAAGGGAAGAAAACAGCTTCCTACTGTTTACTGTCAGAACTATGTGAACTCCTGCACTGATAATGGAAACCACAAGCCTAATCTGAGGATTAGCAGCAAATACATATTCCAGTTTTGAAGCCAACATCTCTTTTCCACCGCTTGCCTGGCACACAGATTAGAAGTAAAGGGGACTTTGGGTGGCAGAGGAACAAGCCAGGGCCTCATCTGACTAGCTCCTCTTACATTAAATATACTATGTTGTTACTAAACTAATGCTCAAGACCCTTTACCAGATTGAAGAAGTTAACATTTTCTACTCTGTGGATAGGAAGTCTATAACAGTTCATTTTATACCCTGTTCTCATCTCTGAAGGCTTTTATTCTCTAGAGCAAATTAATCAGGCAGCTTGCATTATATGTTCTTTCTCCAGGCCTGGCTCCTCTCAGCATCACTATTGATCTTCACTCAGTAAGCCATTAGCAAAAGGTTTTAAAAATTTGCTGGTTTTATAGTTCCCAGAGAAAGCTTAGCCCAGTTTCAGGGGACTGCCAGATCCTGGTTTGAGAGCTTAATCCTTCAGGGGAAAGATGACCATTTTTAAAAACATGCAACAACGTACAAATCTGTTAACTCACAAGTGCCTGTGTCTCTACTGCTTGATGCTCCTTCTTGTCAAAGGACATTTTAAAAGACATGGGAGAATGGGACAGAGAGAATGGACAATGGCCACACAGCTACAGCCAGCAAATAAGCCAGGAGAAAAAAAAAAAAAAAAAAATCTACAACATTGATACAAAACCCCCAACAGGAACATGATATGAAGGGAGGGGTAGGAAGGTGACAATTTTTTATAAGTAACTGTAAGCTTTTGGACAAATTATTTTTCCCTTGGACTCCACAAGGTCATCTCTCCAATATACCTCCCCCAGGTTCCCATTTCCTCTCTAGTCTAATAAAGTCATAGCGGTGAAGAAAATCAGTGCAGTTTCAATGTATTTTTGCCATGTTTTTTCTGGTGTGTATACAAGATGACCTTTGTTCCTTCTCCATTTGTAAGCTGTTATCTCTATGCATACACGAAAGCAACTTAAAATAAACCAAAGGAAAATTTATTATCCATCCTTCCCATTAAATATCATATTAGATTCTGTGTACGCAGTTGGACTGGTCGACTCAACTGAACAGACTTGAACCTAGCAAAGCATCCCTGACCTCCATCCCAGAGAAGGACTACACCAGAAGATCGACGGGCATGCAGACAGATGCGCTGGCTGTCTCCAGGGCACCATGCCCAATGTGCATGGGCATTTCTGCTGTGTGGAGTCTCCAACTGACTTTCACACTGTGTAGACATGATCCCCTGACCAACAGTGATGCTCATTCTCCCACCCGTCCCCCACAGCCAGCAGCATCACCTGAGCCCAGCCTGCTGGAGCCTTTGCCCAAAGCCAGGCAATTTTGAAACACAACCTCGCACCCAAGTTTTATTTTTTTTATGGCCATGGGAAGAACTACAGGATGGCCAGCCCTGTGTCCAGAAACCCAGCCATGCCCCCCCATGTGCCCTCTCAAACTTCTGAGAGATCACAACATCAAGAAATCTAGACATGCGGCCAGAAAGCTGACTAACTTCAGCCCAGCACTAGGTGACAGGACAGACCTGCTGCCTACAGCCCAGGGACAGTAGCTGGAGGACCACCAGGTCACCAGCCCTTCCTTTACCTCACCAGACCTGGCATGGCTCTGGCCAAGCAAACAGCACGGCCATGCTTCCACCAGAGGAGCTGGCCAGGAGGTTCCTCAAGGCTCACACGGACCAGGATCAGCTCCATTTCTGCCTCAAGCCTGCTGTCTGGATGTTCAGTTGGACTCCATTTCCACCCTACTCCCCACCAGCAGCTGCAATACCCACCAGAAACCAGACAGGAGCCAGCCCTTCTGCAGCCGCCAACCTCAGGAGGAAGGAGGGGATGGGGGTCCCAAGCATGGCTAGTTCTCTATTTTTTCAACATTTACCATAATTCATCTCATTTGGGATGGACTGGACGCTAGAACAAATGACAGATACTCTATTTTACCTTTCTCCCCTTCAGAGAAGGGCGGGCACCTCCCTTCAGACGAGAAGAGAGGAAGTGAGACCATAACTGAAAAGTAAAATTACTGAACAGAGAAACGGTTCTGTTTTACCTCAAACCAGGACAGGAGCACTTCCGTTCCGGCTATGGGGTAGGTGTGCTGGGGTACAGCTGAACATGCCATCTCTGAAGCCACCTCAACCCCCCAGCAAAGTCATCCTGCTGTGGGGAGGATGAGGGGGGGCAGCTGCCATTTCCCCCAGCCCACGCTCCGTGGCGTGACCGAGACCAACCCAACCCAATGGTGGGGCTCTGCCCGGCCAAGGAGCCGTCTCGGTGCAGGACTACAGCTCCCGCAGCCAAGCTGGTAAATCCCAGTCAGTTAAATTGTGGGGTTTTTTTAAATTCTCATGAGAGCAAACGGCTCGGGCTGCAAGGGAAGCCCAGGTCGGTCTGGCTGTGCTGGAGGGACAGGCCCTGGAGAGAGCCCCGAGTGGTGGCACAAGCAATTAATGTGATTTACAAACCCCTCTGTCCCGCTAAAAAGGAGGAAAGGAAAAGGGGAAGAAAGAAGAGAGAGGGGAAGGAAAAGAAAACAGAGGGAATAAAGTAAGAAATAAAAGGCAAAATATACCCTGCGTTCCTTCCTACTGCAGCCAGCTCCCCCAGCAGCAGCTGCTTGGGAAGGAAAGGCAGAATCAATCCCCTTGGTCAGAAGCAGCTTATAACTCAACAGGGGCATCCAAACTCATTTGAGAAGTGGGATAAATCTCTACTCGGGAGGAAATCAAGTTGTCTCCACTATAGAGCCGATATACGTTGTGTAATGAGGTGCTTCCTTGCCCACAACACCCCAAACACAAGCCGCCTGCATGCGGAAAAATAAGTATATATCATTTTCTTTAAAAATCCACCACCCATTTCACCTCCCCCTCACTTCAGGCAGTGAAAACAGCTTCTGTCCAACTGTCACGTGAGATTTAAGCAGAAATGACAAGAAAGGCAGCTTTGTGCAACTCTCCCTGCAATTTCCCCATCTCTGATGTACATGGAAAGCAGAGAGGGACTGAGAACTCTACAACACTCAGAGGACAAAAAAGATGACCAGGAAAAATGCACAGCACAAACACATCCCACACACCCTGACCTGCACACCACCCACCACAGCCTGCTTCTCTACACCTAGGCACTCAGCTGTGCTTTGTCAGGATTTATTAAAAAGGTACCAGCAAAGTAATAGGAACAAAGTCCCTAAGGAATATTTTTCCCCGCTGCTCCTCTGCCATTGCAAGATTCTCCCTTTTAGGCGTGATTTAGTGCTCTAGCAGTGGCTAGAGATGGTGCCCCAGACCAGACTCACACTGGTTTCATGCAAACATGTTAATACCATACTACGTATGCATTTTTTTATTATTATTATTTTTAATAGAAGGAATTCAGAGAAACTTGGACCAGTCCTGGCAGTACCTCCATGTAGAATTCCCCTGGTTATTCCAGCTATGACCCCAGTAACACGACCCTCTGCTCTTTTGAAGCAGCCTTTCACATGGCTGCCTAAACTAGAATTTGCTCCTTTCCCAAGATGTGAGGCTTGCATTTGCACAATCTCTCCTGTGCACATTTAAAGCACATCATGGGTTAAACAGCGCAACAGTCTGGATTCTGAGTAAGCCAACTGCTCACAATCTTAATTATATGCCTTACACAAATTGGTGGGTTTCAGGTGTTTGGGGTTTTTTTATTTATTTGGGGGATTGTTTGCCTTTTTTTTTTTGTTTTTCAAAATTTTGATTCATCCTTGAAAACGTTTCCAGGACATCTGCCTCCAGCAGCTCAGTTTTATTAACAAATACCCCAAGCAGGTATGAAATGCCTTTGAGATTTTCTAGCTCAGTAACACAAGGGAACTATCTATCACACAAGAAGATGATGAGCTGTGTTTGTGGAAGGGGCTGGGAATGAGGAACAACCCACAGATATACATCCAGAAAGATCCAAGTGTGCAGTCTGCAGGAGAACCTGTATTTGAGTTTAATATCTGTCCCCTCATGGAAGACTAAAGACTAAAAGAAGACTAAAAATCAATTTTGAACCTTGTCACCAAAAAGCTTTAGGACAGTGGATCCATTAGAGAGAAGTAAAGAGCCATCTCCCAGCTGTCAGTTATAAAATCATAGCCTAAGGCCACCAAGCCAATTTTCCCCTCCAAAATTCTTCTGCATCCACACCCCTCAATATTTATACAATATCCAGAAAAACTGGGCTTAGGTGGGGGAGGAGAAAAAAAGTAAACGTCCAGCAGGGTTTCTATGGCACTTGGCAGAGCTCTGAAGTTGAGATGCTGCAATCCCAAGGGCAACAGGGGAAGCAGTGTGCTCTGACAGGCCTCAGCACCACGGCAGGACATACTGGGGAAAGGGGAGGGATTCCCCAGTTTCACATAACCAGGGAAAGGCAGGGAACAGTCAGCAGGGAAAATACCCTCCTTGAGAACAACCTACTGCCTTGCCATGCCACCGTCTGCACTTGCCAACTCATTAAACCAAAGGACTGGGGAGACGAGGGGAAGGAGGGAGCACAAGGCATGAATTTCACAAACTCAATATTGAGAATATATAGGAAAAGGTGGGGGAGAAGAAAAGAGCAACAGCCAAATGATGTTCAGTGGCAAAAGATGCTTTTTACTCTTACAGTAGCAAAAATTCAGTTACTGAACAGGTGGAGAGAAGACCCTTTTAACAGAAACAGCTGAGAGATTGATTTGAGAACTAGAAAAACCTCATTTTTACAAAATGAAAAGCTCTACCCCATGTAGCTATTTGTAGCTAGTAGAATACCGTGGATTTCTTGCCTTTATCACCACAAACAAGAGCCTGTTTGTAATGTAAAGCTGCAAGTTACACGGCCAGTACCAGTGTCTGTTCCTTTATACTTCATCTCCCAATTTTATCATAAACAAACACACAGCTTACGGTTGCCTATAAATTTCATCCTCAAACTCCTCAGAACAAAACACTATGTACTTTAATCTTAATGTACTTCCTATCAAAAAGATCCTGCATGCGGGGTTTACAACTACTAAGCAGTAGAAGTACTGTGAGATAAGTTATCCTTGTTTTACAGAAGAAACAGAGGGACAGAGATTAAATAACTTATCTAGACAGGGAAAAAAAGTGACATGTCCCAATTTTCAACTCTGATTTTTCCAGACCCCCCCAAGCTGTGCTGTAACCACTCTGGAGGGGCTCTTGAGCAGCTTCTGCAAAGAATATATTTGCAAAAATTAAATTTGACCCCCAGTTTTATTAAACTCATACACTTGTGTTCAATAACCAGGATATGAGAAGCCTCCCAAGTTTAAACAGCTCAGAGAAGTTAAAATCGGGTACTTGTGCACCTGTAATTATTTGAAAAGTAGGTTTTATGCAAGATTAGGAGACTTCACAGGTGCTGCTCTGTTCAAAAATAACAGAAAAACAAAAAAAAACAAAAAACACCAAACCAAAAAAACCCCACCCAGTGTCATTAGAGGTCAGTCCCAATGGAATCAGCAAAGGAACAGGCAGGAGCTTACCTAAGACAGACCCAGCTATTTTAAGTGCACGGAAAAGAGAAAACACATGCTCATGCGTGTGTGTGCACACAATTTATTATCGCTCATATGTGATGCAAAACAAGTAACTCCTTCAGCTACTGATGAAGTTGGGTAATACCACGGGAAGGCAGGTAGAAATAATCGCCTCCCTGGAACCGCCTCTCTCAAGGACAAATTTACCATGAGTTTAAGATTATGCTGTCACTTTGCCGCGAAGAAAAACAAACCAAACCAAACCAAACCCAACCCCAACACCCATCATTTCCTTAAAATGCTTCTCCACCTACAGTCTTTATTCAGTGAACCCATCAGAAGACCACTGAATGCTTGACAAGGCATTGTTTTACAGACCCTTGAAAAGGTTGCATTTATAAAAACCTCTACCTCTCATCAAAAGAGAAGATGCTTAAGCAGTTTAAATTTGGCGTAGCAAGAAACTTGCATACAGATTAGGTAATTTATTTGCTATGATGTTGCAAGATACTGTTTTATTAGCTTAATTTGTCTTTAGCAGCACTGGAGACCAAGGTAACTACAGCTGACTTGCTGGAGCCCGTATGAATTAAAAAAAAAAGGCTTTTTAAAAAGCATCTTGTTATTCTTGCACTTTCAAACCGGTTTTTGTTTGTTTGTTTTTAAAAAACACTGCTTATTTGAAGCAAATGAAGCTTTTAAAGTACTAGCTGGCTGTTGGCAAATATTTTAGACCATTTCTCCACTTCAAAGACTGTTCACATCAGAGATTCTACTAAGTCCACAGCACGCTAAATTGACACAAATCCCTGACAGAAACAGAGCTTATATTTAACCTACTAGCAAAATTCCACTACCTGAATAATTAATATTCTTCAAATTAAGATTTCACTTAGCTCTCTAGGTGTGCGATATTAAATCTATTACCATTTTGTTAATTTTCAGCACACCGGTGAAGTTCAGATCAAAATCAGACACGGGAACTCGGTGCCAGGGAAGGCAGAGTTCTGCCACAGACTTCAGCAGAGCAGGATTTCACCCTTGGTCACTCCATGCTGCTTCAGTTTATTTTTCCTTATTTCCTCTATCTCTTTTTTTTTTTTTTCCTCCCTCCTTTCATATCTCTTCTGAAATACACTGCAGCTCCAGTGAGTTCCCAGCCCTCGAACAATGTGTTCTCGAACTCCACAGCCAAGAAAGCCAATACAAATGAAATCTGTGCTGCAGCTTCTATGGAGCTGGGACCACTTCTACAGCAGCCTGTCAGATGTCTTTTTTTTTTTTTTAAAGTAAGGAGAAAAAGTAAAAAAAAAAATAAAAAAAAATACTGCAATAAAAGTGAGCTATCTAGTTTCCTCCAAGTGTGAAAAGGCTTTGAAAATGAAAAAATACAAAGCAGCTAATGGTAATCAGTTACAGAGAATCCTTCATCCACGCGCTTTGCATCCAAGTGTACAAGACCAAAACGCAACATCAGATCCACATGAAATTCTGCCCCTAATCGGCAAACCAGTTACCATGACTGCACATGCAAATTGGTCGGATAAAAGCCAGTCAGAGGAATAATTGGCTATTTGGAGGTACAAAATGACTAATCTATCACAGCCACCACATAAGTGTTTTTTTTCATCCACTTCATAATTGCGCCACTTACTTCTCCAAGTCCAATCTAATATTTCAGATGCAATACAGTAGAGTAAGTACTGTAATGAAGCAGGACGCAAGAGAACCTGGGCTCCATCCAGGGCTCCACCACTGCTCTGACTCGCATCCAAACTCTCATCTGTGACCCACAGTCCCCAGCGTGAAGTCAAGATACAGCTTCTAATAATATGTACTACACACCCATTCCCTGCAATCTGAAACGTGTTTGTGGGGAAATCTGTATCCTCCGACAAAGCCTTCCAAGCTATCAACACTGAAAACCCCAGCATGGGTTGCACCTCTGCTGTGTGTGTCACCAGTGCCACTTGTGAACCAACCCTCTACCGGGACACATACTCTCTCCTAAACAGAGCACCTTCAGCATCATTTTTCTGATGTTATTCAAACTGCACTCTCTAAAAAAATGTTAAGTTTGAAGAACTCTCAGGTTTTCCTGCCTACTAAAACTTTACCAGAAGTATAAAAAAAAAATCCCATCATCCATTTAAAAACCCATTTAGTCTGTTGGTACCTACAACCAGCTTCATTCCAGGTCCTTGCAACCAAGACAGAAGCAAAGCATTAGTCATTTCTCCCCTAATCCAGGAGGCAGCAGAAATCTGTGACAAATTATTTTATATTATTTTGTAACTTTAACACCACTTTTACTTACCGAGATACCAACTATTTTCCTGCTGGAAGTATTGATAATTTTCTTTTAATGCCTTCTTTGTGGGATATGAAATTGAATCAACTAAGGCAGAATTGCAGAACATAGGAAGTAAAGCAGAACAGGCCTGTAGAAAACCTCACACTTTAATGCTTGGACTTCAAGGACATCATGCCAGCAAGCTTATATTAAACACTTCAACAAAGCAGGGAAGTTAAAGCCATGAATATTCTCCCTTCTAGGCACAAAGCAAATGGATCAGTTGCTAATAATTATTCATTTTCCCTGTGCTTCAGGCATTCCCATCTGTGAAATGGGCCTAGTATCTTCATTAATCTAGACAGTAAGTGTTAAATCCTACATTGGAGTTGATATTCCAGTGTCACCTCATTTCTTATCTTCTGAGATTTATTACAAAATATCATCCTCTATTCCTGTTTTTCAGCCCAAAATGCAAGTGCTTGACCTTAAGAAGTACATAAGCACATCAGCCTCCCACCTGCCCAACGTTGTACCTGCTCATACCAAACCAACAGCTGCAGGCAAGATGTAAGAGAACATTTGTACTTGTGATACTACTGTGCAGATACTGCAGAGCACAAAGACAGTCCCGTGCCTACCTCGTTGTAGGTAGTCAGTTGCAGTCCCGTGTCTACCAAGGGAAGCTCACAAGTTAAATTTCAAGACCATCTTCTCACCGAAGCTAAGAGTTCAGGGCATAACCAACGGTCCCTTCCCCTGCAGCTGGGGTCAAGACAGGTTTACCCCGTGCACTTCTGGCGGGTCTCTTCCTGTCTTATCTCCCTCCTTGCCTTTTCCGATGAATCCATCTGTGCCGCTGGAGATGGGATTTGGCATGCACGCTCAGATGTAAAACCCTCTGCCCAGATGTGCTAATCCCCTGTGGCAACCCACTTCACCACACATGACCTCCAATGGCATGATTTGACAAGGTCAATGACTACTGTGCCACAGAGGTTACTTATGCTCACTGAAGTCTCTGACGTTCACACAACAGGGTTCCTCCCCCTCTTTTAATGCAATTAAATGCTTTTTATTTAGAAATTTGCACAATTTAGGTGCAAGTTTCTCACCCTCCCCACAGAACCAGCCCCCATTAAAACCATTTTCGGCAGCAGAACCCATGTTTAGCTGGGCTCAAACGCTGATCTTATCCTCCCAACACTTTCTTCAATCCTTCCGTGGGATTACAGCAGGGAAAACAACACTGATGAGAAGAGCTGCTTCTTCCCCTACTCTTTGTATTTAATATCCAATTTCGAGCTTCTCCTTCATACAACACAGGCACAGGTAACAGTTTAGAAAGAAAGCAGAAAAGAACAGAAGGCTGAAAAGAATTCTCACAAGCTGAGCTATAAGGGCCATTTACAGGCTGAACTACTTTTAACCCTCTGCCACCAACAGGGTTAGATACCTCAGCCTCTCCAAGCACCCGACAAAGCACAGACAAAAGCTCATCTCTTCTTTCTCCTTGTCACATTGAAACTAATCAGCGAAAACAAGGTAGAAACTGCATTCCAGAGCGATTAAATTGCAAGCGAAGTTTTATCTTTCCAAGTAATCCTTTCTATCCTCAGTCACCCCTCGCTTCCCCATATTTAACCACATCATCCCAACTTCACAAACTGAACCAAAACCAGCCTCAAAAGACTAATTCCAGCACCATCATAGTTTTACACCATCCATTTCAGTGGACTTAGATGACCTAAAACATGTAAAGAACACATAGCTATAATCCTGCTACAACAACCCAGGCCACGTTTGCAGGGTTTCTTTAATCAAGATGGATCATCTGCTTGGCAGCCCTCTCTCCCCTGCATCGAAGGGCATTTGCGTGGCCGTGCAAGAAGCCAGATCACAGAATCAGGGAGTCAAGTTTTCCTGGCAGCATAAATGCTAGTGCTGGCATAAGGGAGATAACCAGGACAAGGAGCCAGGGCAAGAAAGGACCATCCCCCTCCAGCAAAAATACACAGTCGTGTCAGATTAAAGTGGTCAGAGCCCCAGCTCCTTATCCCTATTTCTGCAAGCATGGGAATTACCAAGCAGCAAGGGAGATCAAGCCTTTTAACTTTGCAAATGGGTGTCTGCCTAAATACAGAGACACTTTCACAGCTTGTTTCTTTTTTCACCAGCCTCCCTTCCCTTTTAAAAAGATTCAAAAATTGGAATAAAAGGGTTTGGACCCAATTAGTCACCATGTACTCATCCCCAAAGGACACAGTGTTGAGCTGCAAGGGGCTGAGGACAGCAGCCCTGGGCTCCTAAATGGAAGGGTGCTAACATTTTCTCTGGCAAGGTAAACAAACCCCGAAGTACAAAGATTGACTGACTCCATGGAACAAAAGGGGAAATAAGGTCAAATGAAAAAGAAAAAAAAAAAAAAGAAAACGAAACAAGAAGCAGCTGAGATGAGAGACAGGACAGATACAAACACACAGCCCTAAAGCCCCAACACACTGCGTGCTCATGAGCTCAGAAGCCAAGCGCATGGAAAGAGAGAATTTACTTCTTCCTCAACTGGAATGTTTGCATAATTGTCATCTTCAATTTTCCCTTTTCTACACATTTGTTTCATGTCTAGGCCACCATGCATGAAATAAATCCCTGTATCAGAACGTGGCCTGTCTGTGCGACACACGGTGTTAAGGAGATTGGGTTTCCCGTTTATTCCTGTATTACATTCCAAGAATGTGTGAACAATGCATTATCAGACTTAATATAATATCGACCAAATAGATACCTGCTCCAGCCAAGATGTGCTGGCCTAGGGAGATTTTTCTAAAATCTTAACACTAAGCAAGTACGGTATTACTTAAGCACTAATTAAATGCCACTTTCTCCCTTCCCTCCATGGGGCACACAGAACAGAGGACAAGCACCGCACCAACAAATAATTCAGGATGAAATTTTAGGGTTGTTTCTTCCCTCACCCCCAGTTAAAAATATATGTTCACTTTGGGCACAGGTTCTATTTTCTTCACATTTAGTGCTGATACCCAGGTGCCCTATTAAAAAAAGAAAAAGCCCAGATACTGAAATATCAACATTAATTTGGTCTTTTAGATACACATTTTTAGATGCCGTTTAGAAAAATCTACATTAAGACAAGTGAGGGCAAAGGATGAACTTTCAACATTAAAAGCAGTTACACTAAGTAACTAGGCACCCAAATTCTCAATTTTCATTTAAAAATAGAGACAATTTCAGTGACTGGTCTAAAGAGAACACAACACTATGTCTCTGTTTAGGCTGAACAAAATAGGAAACAGAAAGATTAAGTGCTGCTAAACACACATGATATTTAAATTTCATTCAGCTTTAAAGCTTGACGGCATAGCACTAGAACTGGAAAAAAGTCTAAAAAAAAAAAAAAATAGTTCTTGTTCATCACTGCAAAGATTTCCACAGATAATCCAGCTGCAACCCAAACTCTAACACTCTTGAAAGTACCTGCAGCCCCCAGGAAAAACACTTTTTAATGTTTCTAGTTTGGCAGCAGCCTGGGAAGCACCAGCAACAAGATGTCAACTCATTGGTCAGGAAAACCTCCAGCCTATTTCTGTTCCTTTCACCAGCATCAGAAATACATTGCAAGACATCAGCAAAAGACTTGATTGCCACACAGACAGAAAGCCAGCTGATTTATTATTTCTCCCCCTGCCCCCATGCTCTTCCCCTTCCAGCATCACGCCGGTGAAACTGCTCTGCCGCCAACTGCCACCTCTCCAGAGCATCTCTCCACCACGACACCCCCACACTCAAATTCTGCTCCCTGTCATCAGAAAGGCCAATCTGACACCATGATTAATCCCTTCCCAATCCCCAAATATGTGCAAGGATGCTCCAGTAAAATTGGTTTAATAAGCTACACTTTGTATTTCCCCCCAGCCCCAGGTTTGTATTCTTTTTGGCATGCTTTTTGTGTTCAGGTTTATGCTCTAGGCACAGACTCATTATTGCTACAGCATCCAGCAGAGACTGAGTGAAGAACCACATTTTGCTTATGGTCTGAACATCACAAAGGTAATACTAGGAAAAACACCAGTGACTATCTGCTAAACATTTATAAACAGGGAATGGGAGTTTTAACACATACATGCACAAAAGGAGAGAGATGTAAAAGAACAAAAGAATTAATCTATCAGTTCAGACAAAAAATAAAATAAAATTAAAATAATAAAAAAATCTATTCTCCCTCATTGGTATCTGCTCCTTTTTGCCCAGGTAAGCACACCGAAACAGTGAAAATTCACCCACTGGTAACCAGCAGAAAATCAGAATTACACAAAAATCAAACTACGAGAAACTCCAAATGACAGCAAGCTTTCTTTACTCCCAGGAAACACACCACCAGAAGCTGCCCATTCCAGCCCTAACCCATTACAGCATCTCACCACACTTCACAAGCCTATCCCCAAGTGCTGGCCACCTTGTCACTGCTGCAGAAGATGGGCACCTCGAGGAGCAGGTGCCCATCCAGCCCCAGATGATAGGGCTGAGGGGACAGCAGGACCCCTCTAGCTCTTGCTCCACCAGAATCCTTATGATAGGGTTTGCTGCCTGCTTCCTTTCAGCCTGGATCTGACACTCCCAGCTGAGCTGAAATTTGAGTTGACTCATTTTCGCTGTCCCTTCCCAACACCACCCTGCACAAACGGGTTGTCTTTCGTCCTGCTGGTACAGCGCACAGATCTCTCCTCTCCAAGCAACCACAGTAAGCTGTAGAAGTACAAATCTGCCAATTGCTACATAAGCATTAAAAAGAAAGGACTGATCTCTCTGGCAACACACACAAACCATTAAATAAACCAAATAATCTCATTTTAGATGAGCAGCACGTAGTACTTAACACAGACATAAATGCCAGTACTTTACATCCTGTCCTTTCTGAGGTCAAATTAATAACCTTACAGGTTGTGTTGCTCTCACAAAGAAAGTTACAGAAGTATAAAGCATGTCCCTGTTTGAGCCACGTATCTTTATGCCAAGCACTACACTGAAGACAAGGCAACCAGGCATGGTGCAGGAGGGCCGGTGGGGAACACATCAGCAAACAGCTATTTAGTAACAGTCACAGCTAACTGACCTTCAGGCAGAAACTCAGTAACCCGATGATGATGACATTCCTGGCCCTGGATTGTCTGCAGCATTTATTTTGGCAGCGGTAAAGAAAATCCACTGATATATTTTGACCAGGAAGCAGCGATGAGGAAACCAGCAAAGACCTCGCTCCTGTCCAAGGGGCAGGCTGGAACAGCCTGCCCTGGAAACCCACACAGGCCTGCTTCATCCCAGCAACACTAGATTTCAATCATGAAGAGAAATCATTTTCAGGTCTTGAAAAATCCAGTAGCATGGCTTGCCTGGGAGCTTCAGCCCAGGAGCAGTACGTGCCTACAGACCAGGGACTTCATGAACTCAGCAATGACAAGCCGGAGCTCCTCCCGGGTAGAGGAAAACCAGGCAATTCACTTGGAGACTTCACAGCCATGGATTTCTCAGGACACAACAACGGCTGAAGCTAAGAAACCAGAGATGCTCTGTCAGGAAACAGCTCGTATAAACAGTTTGGGTTTCATTTTTTGGTTTGGTTTTTTTGTTGTTTGTTTTTTGTTTTAAAAATATCAACTTCAGATATAATTCTTGGGAACCTATCAACAACTGCATATAGTTGTTTATCTGAGGTACCACCTGGGAGTTTATGTAGGCCCCCCTTAAGCAGTTCATAACCTCTGGTTTGGAAGCAGCATATCCTACACCTGCCAGAGAACAAGCTCATTTTCTAAAAGCAATCAGGTTTGACACAAGGCTCTACACAACCTCCTAATCTAACAGCTGCTAAAAAGATCCTCTTCTCCTGCAAAAAGCCTAAAACTTGTTCAGATGACTTTGCAATGAGCATGGGAAACTTCTGCTTGAGCCCTGCAAGCACTTTTGCCCAGACACAGATAAAATTTTAATTTGTAAGTCACGTACCCTATGTGCCTTAGTGTCATGCAATGATGTGGAAGAGAAGTCATGAGCTGTATGAAATCAAGTTACAGCCCATGTGCAGCCCAGAGGCTCTCGTTTCTGTTTCATTAACCTTCTTCCCAATACAAACAGCATCAGAAACCTCAGTGCCTGTATCAAAGTTGTCTCAAAATGGTTCTCTCCACGCAAGTTACACCAACCCTGCAGACACAGCCACCTCCAGAGCAATGGAAAGGAGCTGAGAGCGTAGCTCAAGTCCAAGCTCCCACCCTCATACCCATGGGACCAGTCTGCAAACAACCACCACCACCCCATCCAAACACGCAGCAGGGGGCTGCCCAGAGAGGGCTGATAGGGCTCAAACTGGGTTATCAGTTTGATGTAATTAACAGCATTACCATGTGCACATTATAATGAACATATACACATCTGCAGAGTTTGATGGATGAGCTGATAGCAGGCAAGTTATAGAATCCATCTGCTGAGAAAACCATTGTCATTTTCAGCTAAAAACCACATTAGCAAACTCATACCACAACTTGGTACTATTTAGCTTCAAACTGCAATACCAGAGTAAGTGGTATTCTTTTTTCCTGGAGAGATCTTGCAAAATATTCAGTAACTCGAAACTAATAGCAGTACACTGGAGGGTTTTTCTTCTTTTCTTTCTTTTTCTTTTTTTTTTTTTCCCTGAATGCACCAAGTGCTTTAGTTAAGCCTGAGAAAAAAGGAAGGAGTATTTTGCCTATCTTGCAACAAAACCTCTCTTGAGATACCAGTCTGTTCTGCATCAGGAAAGCTTCCCAGTAAATGTATGAACCACTGCTTCTAGCAGAAGCAAGATTATAAATCCAGAGTATAAAGCCTGAGGAAGCCTAGGAGAACTTAAGATGCCCTACGTCAAGGCCTGGATATAAGCTTTAAGAAGAAATACAGAACTAAAGCCCGGCAAAATCTTACACTAAACTGACACTTAAAGCAGCACCCAGAGCCTGCAATGCTCCACAGGGTATCACGCTCGTCTGTACATCCCAGGTGAGAGACACACACAAACAGCAGAAAGGAACCTGGAGTGGGGCGGAGGGGAATCATTTCACCAGCAGTTCACACTGGCAGATCTCCCCGTTGGTGGTGAACTACCCAAGCGACCAGATGCACGTACCCACTCCCCGTTGTAACATCCAGCAAGCGGCCCAGAGCAGCATGGCAGCATGCTGTGCTCACATCCACACAAAACCCATCCCTGGGAGCATCCAACCATGGACAAGCACATTCCCACCCTGTAACTCAGTGACAGAGAAAGCTGCCGTGGCTCCCAAGCAGTGACGGTATCAGCAGCTCCTTCCTCCAAGGCCTTCCCATGTCCTCCCACACGAACACAGCCCGTACTCCAAGTCACACATACCAGGGCTGAAAGAGGAGAGACAGTTCCTCGACTCCAAGGGGTGACAACTTTCCCCAAGCTGCAAATCCAGCCTCCCCTCAGGTTCCCCAGCAATGGCACCACTGGCCAAGGTGACACAGGCAGCGATGAACGGACTTGCCTGGAGCTCAGAGAGGAAACTTGTGGCAGAGTTAGAAGAAAACCCCGTTATCTTGACTTCCGGACCCCTCTGCTAACCGCCAGACCACAAAACGCTTTTATTATAGGATAACATTACAACAAATAGCTATTTTCCGTTAGCAGAAAACCCACTTTGCAGTTTTACTTTTAAAAATCCATTTTTACTCCAACTCCATAGGACTGCAAGCCAGCCCTTTGACGCGACATAAACAATTTCTCCCTCCTTCGCACGCCCCAGTTTTATTAAGTAATCCCCATAAAAGCAATTACTGAGCTTTGGGCTGAAAAATAACTAGAAAAGAGAGACAGCAAATTCTGTGTATCTTCATTTGCATACAGATTCCCTCCCTCCCCTTTCTAAGGTTTTTGCCATGAGGTCTTTTATGTCTCTTTCAATAATCATATAATTATATGATTCCTAAAGTACACGCTGGCAACACTTCAGGGGATTTTAGTCATTACAGGTGACAAGACTTTTCTCTCATGTCTAATGCTCGCTAGGATTTCCTTCCACTTCTTTCACAGATCAGATGGAGAGCCGAGTGACACCCAAACCCCTCTCCTAGACAGATTTTGGGAGCATCAGTCCTCTCCTCTCTTCCTTCTCCCTTACAGACACA
Source organism: Pedionomus torquatus (assembly GCA_013398155.1). Classification (NCBI taxonomy): domain Eukaryota; kingdom Metazoa; phylum Chordata; class Aves; order Charadriiformes; family Pedionomidae; genus Pedionomus; species Pedionomus torquatus. Next base: position 7,656 of record VZRU01016464.1, on the reverse strand, counting down.
GGGAAGTGGGCAGAACTGAACTGCAATGAACTTCAACAAGAATGAAGTATTTTTTCAATTAAGCAGCCCATCATTTTTCCCAGGCACCACATCCAACTATTTTAATAGCTTTCACATTTTTTCTTTAATTTTACAATCTGAAAGAAATGCCAAGGTTCCATCAAGGACCAAGAACGCCGTAATTCCGTTTCTTCCAATGGTTGCAAGTTATTAACAAGCTGTCAAAACACCATAATTATTTCATATCAAGTTTGACTGATTCCATAAACATCTCTTAGCTGCATACTATCTTGAGTCTCGCTCCCCCTGAGTGCAAGTATGTGCTCAGGCTAAGTGGAATAAAGAGGCTGCACATCCTCTTTGACAGCACTGCAAGAGACATTTATGAGCCACCAAAAAATCAACAGCAATAATACATTTATTAGCTGATGCACTCAATGTCATTAAAATGTTTGAGACATCTCTTCCCTCTAAAATTCTTTGAGGTTTTAGCTCCTCTGCAGAAATAAGACCCACCAGGACAGAAATGACAGCCTTGCTAACCAAGAGAGGTTACAGAAAGGACCTTGGTGTTCGTCAGTGCATCCCAGCCACTGAACAGCCAGAAGCCAAAAATGAACCAACTTGGGCTGCATGCTTCCTCCGAACCCAAGCCTCTCCTCACTAAGTACAGGCTACATCAGGGATACGCCAGCATCAGAATAAATGAATCTATATTTAAAATTGGGAAAAAAGAAAAAAAAAAACAAAACCCACTCACCAAACAATTACAGCCAGGTTTTTTTTACAAAGTAGAAAGAACATCTATTGGAGAGGAAGATATTGTGATGGTATCCAACCACAAGCACTATAAACACCACAGTTACACTGCAGTGCACCCCATATGTATTTCTATTTTTCCTGAATGCTTCCCCATCACAACCTGTTCAGAAGAGGGTAAGGTGGGCTCCTCTCCTGTGTCCACAGCCTAAGGGCAACACACCCAGCCTGCCAGCAGTGCCCAGCAGTCCCCAAAATAGAATGTTTGACTTCAAACTGCCACGTTTGTGTGGCACAACTATACATAGCCAGTACAAGATTAAAAAAGCTTTGCTCTGAGCACAAAAGGAGAGACAGGAATGGTGCCATAAGCCCATGTTTTGCAGCCAGTAGTGCAGGGAAATCATTTTGATCCCTTCAATCCCCTTATCCATGCCAACCACTGACCCCGCAGATGCAACTTTTGTTCAAGTTTAGTCCCTTTTTGGCTCGAAGCAAGACAGAGCTACAAAGGAAGCGCTCTCCATTCATCTTGCATCATGCAAGTACATAGCTCCCCGGCGCTCCTGCTCACGGGGTATTTCTGAACTTTGGATCCAGTCACTCAGTGCAAAATAATTAAGCTTAAAAAAA
>VZRU01016462.1:22490-41588 GCA_013398155.1 Pedionomus torquatus | reverse complement strand
GGAAAAACAGTAACAGTAGCACGGATGGAGATGGATGATACAGACTGCCGCATGTCTGAGTGCAACCGCTCACCCATCACAGACCCCGCACTTCTTGTCCCCCCTGCCCTTCCCAGCCAGCTCCCTGCTACCCCCTGGGCATGGCTCAGGTGGGGTGGAATACCTGGGCCCTGCTAGAGCCAGGGGAGAATTAACCCTGTCCCTCCCAAAAAAACAGGACAGAATCATAGTGAGAATTTGTTGTTAATGTTATTAAAAGTACCCATCTAAAGGGCAAATACGAAACTAAGCCTTCTGGAAATATTTAATTCACCAACTATTTGTTTAATTTACAGGATCATATGTAACTACACGAGAACTTTGGAAAGTAAATAGCTTCTGTTCCCTAACATTCTCTCAAAATATATTAAAGAGGAATGGAAATTAATCACTTTGCTCTATTTTTCAGCTATATCTATTTCTGCACCTAGGTCTCCAGAATTTTTATATGCAGTATGTTTTGTATACAAAGCAGCTCTTCAATGGAAGAGTTTTGTACAGACTGACAGGTAAGCGTACCATACCAAATGCCTGCTATTTAACTGTAGAATGATTTTGCTTTTTAGATAATTGACAGTATTATAGAAGAAAGCCAGAAGGCACAACAACTGGATGATGATTCTTTAGCTACTAGAGGGAAAGAACTTGGTGTTCCAACTTCAGATACAAATGCTTGGATTTCTGGAGCAGACATCATTAGTAGTATTCCAGAAGTAATAGCTGCTAAAATACCATTACAAGACAATGGTGGAGAACCAGAACATCAGAGAGTGTGTAAGGACACTGAATTGGAGTCAGGGAAGCTTTTGTTTACTTCTGAGCAACAGGAAACTCATAAACTAACAAAAGTAACAAATGCAACTGACCATAAAATGCATGAAACTGAAGCACAAGAAGAAACATCAAAAAATGAGGACATAACAAACAAGAAAGAGGCAAACGCTGTAGAACAAGTGGCTTCAAATTTATCTACCAAAGACCTTCCTATAGCAGAAGAAATGCCTCCAGCAAAACCGCCACGGCAGCTTACTGTAGAACCCGATATAGTTGCCAGCACAAAGAAGCCTGTCCCAGCACGACCACCACCTCCAACAAATGTTCCTCCTCCGAGACCACCACCACCCACGCGGCCAGCTCCACCACCCCGGAAGAAGAAGTGTGAACTGGATGTTGAAGTGCAGAAACCTGTTTTGGAAGGCAAGTATTCTACTTTTGGTGGCTTTAGTTACTTTTTTTGTGTTTTGAATGAAGAATATTCAATCTTGTTATTTTAGGTAAGTTGATGTGTAAATGAGAACAAAAAATCATCAGTCTTAGCTTCTTAAAGTGGAGAAATACACTTTTGCATTACAAGCATTCCTAATTCATAGACTTTCTTGTAAATTAACATTTCCTACCAAAATAGCTACTTCCGTAGCAAGGAGAAGTTACCTTATTAATACAGAAACATGTCAAATTAGTGCAATCTGTATTTGCATAGAAATACAGGTCAAGCCATAGGCTGAGGTCTCATGAACATGAGTAGCCCTGGGCTGCTAGGGCATAATATAATTATTAAAGAAATAATAATTATTATAATACAATAATTATATAATATAATTGTTAGTAAAACTTAAGAGGACCAAGTGTGAAATTGTGCATGTACCTCCAACTACATATGAAATATGTAATTGTTAAGGCAGATTTGGTGGCAGTTGATGTTTAAAAAAATCAAACTGGTTAGAAAGCACATTCAGGAGTGTAACTATGATGTTAGGAGTCTAATAATCTATAGCCTGTCTGTGGCAAGTGTTACATTCTTCTTATTAATATGAATCTCTTTCAGTTTCTCGAGAGAACTTCACAGCTGGTGGTCTTCTAACTCCAAGTACAGTATCAGAGGGTATGCCCAAAGATTCCCAGCCTTCTTTGGATTTGGCAAGTGCAACTAGTGGAGATAAAATTGTCACTGCACAGGTACTGAAAAATGGTTATAAACTCAACAACTATAATTCTTTTTTCTATTACTTTAGTGTAACAGTAAAGATAAGGTATTCTGTGTCTTCAAAATTTCAGGAAAATGGGAAAGCAGCTGATGGCCAAACAACATGTGAAATACTTGGACCACAAAGACCCAGATCTAATTCTGGAAGAGAGCTCACAGACGAGGTATTAATCAATGTGGTTTGTATATACTACATTCTTGTGCTTGCTTTTCCTGTCTGCTGAATGAATTGGAGTTGTCACATGTTACTCTGCACTCCAAACCACTATATGCTGTGACCAGAGATGCAGGTTGGCATGCTGCCTTTGTCCACCTACGCACTTTGTGGTCCCTGAATCATACTTGGTGTTTGCCATTGGAAAGTATGAGCTATAATGGGTCTTTCATGCTGTGTTTGTAGCATGCAAACACATTATGAGATTTGAGATTATGAGATTTGAGATTATGAGATTATGGATATTAGGAAAAACTTCTTTCCTGTGAGGGTGGTGAGGCACTGGAACAGGTTGCCCAGAGAAGTTGTGGATGCCCCATCCCTGGAAGTATTTAAGGCCAGGCTTGATGGGGCTTTGAGCAACCTGTTCTAGGGGGAGGTGTCCCTGCCCGTGGCGGAGAGGTTGGAAATCGATGATCTTTAAGGTCCCTTCCAACTCCAACCATTCTATGACTCTATGTTTTCACTGTGAGGGACACTAGCAAATTTAGCATTTTATCAAGCATCTGAAAGTGGAAGGAGTCAGCAGTAGGAAGACGATTTTCCTTGTATTAAAAAATGGTTTATTATGTTAACATCATCAGGATTAACGAACTGCTGCCAGTTTTTATTTGTGTATATCTGTGTATAGCTTTTTTTACTGTTGCTGAACATATTGTATCTATTCATGAGATGCTCCAAAAAAACTTGCCCCCTCTCTAGTACTGATTAGGTTGGAATGCTTTTTCTCTGTAGGAAAAGACTGTCTTTGGCTGTATCTAAACTACAGCTGTTAAAATACCTAAAAGGAGGAGACTTCAGTGTCTTAGCTACATAGTGTCTTTGGTATTAGCTGGAAGGTGTCAGATGGGCTGATGTCTGTATAGCTGCATTTCTGATTTCAAGCTTGTAGTGGCTTGATTGTTCATCTGCATATAGTGGTTGATAATCTTTGCGCTAACACGCTACAGGCAATTTTAACTTAAACTTAGTCTTTCTAAAATAAATACATAGTGAGCTATAGAATTTCCCATTAAGATAAATAATCTGTAAGATCAACTGATTTAAATTTTGACTAGGTTTTGGAGTCTAATCAAGTAATTTTGATTTCACATCTTATTTTTTCCACAGGAAATTCTAGCAAGTGTAATGATAAAAAACCTTGATACAGGTGAAGAAATACCCCTGAGTTTGGCAGAAGAAAAGTTGCCAACAGGCATTAATCCCCTAACTTTGCATATCATGAGGAGAACTAAAGAATACGTCAGGTGTGAATGATGATAGCTTTCATTTAGCTCTTTCTGATACTGTTGCTCTTATACTTTTTGCATACTCGAGGGCTGCTCTTATGGAAGTAAAGAGAATCCCAATCAATTGCTGCTAATTTCCAATTCTCTATTAACTGGGCTGTTTATTGAATTCTTTTAAGCTAAATAAAAATTGATGATACCAGCTGAACTGCAGCTAGCACTTGATGTGCTAAATGTTGTTATTTCTATACAACTTAAACGCAGTTTGTGTTCAAGTGCTGTATGTTGTTCTTGCTGCCACCCTCTATAGCTTTTTCAATGTTACATTAAGTAGACTTTCGTGCTCTGAAGATATGTCATATAGTGGTATAGCTGACTACTTAGAGGTTTTCCTGTTCTCAACAGGGCTTCTAATGCTTAAGCTGAATCTGTTTGTAGAATTTGATGGAAAAATACTGTTTCTTAATGATCAGGAAATTGTGCCAGTCTAGATGTTTTTTTTTTTTCAAAAGCCTAGATCTATGAGAAGTACACCTCAGACAATTTTTAGGTTTTTTGCATTGCTGAGTTAGGATTGAAAGGCTTACTTCTGTAGAACTCTCTGTGTACAAACTCTGTCTCAGAATTAATCACAGATAAATCATTTGACTTATAGAAAGCAAGATATGAGAACAAGATGGCTTGTTACTAGTTTCTAGTAATGTAATGTATTTTGTCTGCTCTTAACTTTCAAAGCTCTCAATAAGCTTAAGTTTGAAATTTGTGGAAGGGAGTAATCTTTGGAATTCAGAGAGTCTACACAATTTTAGTATGTAGATTCAATAAAGATTAAAAAAAACTGTTTTATGACTTGATTAACATGTTATTATGTTACATGACGGAATAAAGCTGGAATGCAAAACACAGATCATACTTTACTAACACTTCATTCCATTTAGATTCATTATGATTTTGTATTAAACAATCATGTCCATATTTCCTAGTAACGATGCAGCACAGTCTGATGACGAAGACAAAATGCATACACAGCAAACCGATACTGATGGAGGGAGATTAAAGCAAAAAACGTAAGATGCTGTTTCTTGTCTTTACAAAGGAAATGCAGGTTTTGTTTTTCTAAACTGAATCTCCCCGTTTGACTTCTGAATAAGTTACATTTTAAAAACAAGTGATACCTCAATTTAAATAAACCTGATGCTCTGCAGTTAAACAGCAGATTATGTGACTGACTGCTGGCAAATTAAATGCTTATTTTAAGAAGCAGTAATGGAAAGAGATGATTTTGCGTTTCAAATCAAAACTGTTGATTCATAATAGAAAAAGAATTTGCCAGTGTTGTGTTGAAAAAATGCCCTTGCTTTTTAAGGACTCAGTTGAAAAAATTCCTTGGCAAATCTGTGAAGCGAGCAAAGCACCTTGCTGAAGAATATGGCGAACGTGCTGTAAATAAAGTTAAGAGTGTTCGAGATGAAGGTCAGTGACACTGACTCTTTTTTTTTTTTTTAAATGGATAGTCTTTTTATCCTTGTCTTCTAGGAATCAAAGATGTTTGAGGGATATATACAGCTATATACTATCACTCTACAGTCAATGTGTCTTTTTAGAGTCAAAGCTTGTAGTGTGGCATTCTGAGACTGACAGGTTACAAGTATGAATTCTTGTAAAGTAGTGGCTGAGAGACCTTTCCTGCTAAACCAGTTGAATACTATGATTTTTTTGTGCTGTTAGAAAGCACTCTGAGTATCAAAATGTAAACCTTCTTGGGAATTTATTCCAGCAAAGGAAGAAATGGAGGTTGTCTTCCTTACTTTAAGAAAATCAGATTGTTTTTTGACAACCAGAGCTACAATTAGGATTCTCCTGTAGTTTGAACTCCTTTTAGAAGATTTCCCAATTACAACTGAATTCTTCCCGTCTTCTTTCATCAAGGTTTCTTTCAGACTTCTAGTACTACAGCAAGCCAGTTGAACCACAGCTTGAGAGAAGTGCCATAGAACTGCTGTACTTTAACATCTAATGCTGCCACTGGCTGTTTGCCCCAGCAATTTTGCAGTTCTTATGCTTTGTGTGCAAATCAGCCGGCCATTTCAGTGTATTTGGTCAGAAGAAACCAATACAACAAAATGGATAATTTTCAGCAAACATTAGACTGACAGAAATCACTTGGTGCAGGATTTGCTGAGTATAAGATCTGGTGCAAAGAAAGGGGCCAAACAAAAATGGATAGCAGCTCTGATTTTGACTGTTCAATGTTTGGATTCACTGAAACCTAAAATTAGTGAAGCTGTATTAGACTTTGATATAACAGTATTCTTGTTTTGCTTTCAAAATTGCATATCAAAATTTGCTAATTCAAGACTAACCTGCTACCAAAACCCACTGGCAATTGCTTACTGTTAGATTAAATGTGTGCTGTGATAAGTACTACTGAATTTGTGTTCTTCTTAGTCTTCCATACAGATCAAGATGATCCCTCTTCCAGTGATGATGAAGGGATGCCATATACAAGACCAGTTAAGTTCAAAGCAGCACATGGCTTCAAGGGACCTTATGATTTTGAACAAATTAAAGTTGTTCAGGATCTCAGTGGAGAGCACATGGTAGGTCTCTCAAGTTTCATGAGTGGTTTTGCTGAATCTCTTCAGTCTGAGTTTCAACTTTCAGTTTTACTTTGTAACCTGCACAAATCATGGTTGGGTTTATTCTTCTTGAAGAGTAATTTCATTCTGGAAAATAACATTCTGGCAAGAAATGAAAATTTAGCTGTTTGATCAAATCTTCAGAGGAAAAAAAAGAAAGGCCTGTAGATACTTGGTCTTCAGGGGTTCTCAAGAGCTTTTCCTTGAAGAGTTTTGGCCTCAAGTGGTACTTGGTTTCTTGGTTGTTGCAATTACAAGTTTAGCCTGAAATAGGTGATGTTCCACTACTGGAACTGAGCAAAGTGGTGAGGTGACCTGCACAGCAAATAAACTAGTCTGCCTATTAGAGATATGAACACAAGTATTAAATACAAATACTAGATAGGTTCCTGAGACAAAACTGAGGAGAGATTAATGGGGTATGTGGATCAGAATGGTAAGGAGGGGAGAGACTATAATATTTGTAGAGATGCCTGTTTTATTGATCCTTGTTGGAAATGTGCACGCTTTCCTGCAGAGTCTGGAATACATTCTAGTATTCCTGGCTTTGCAGATTCTTCTGTTGACGGCAACTGTCGGACAACAATTGAAAAAGTCCCCCATCTTTAAGTATTAGGCTACAGGTAATGATCTAATGCAGTCATTTTGGTGCCTGTGGAGTTCACACTTGTCATCCACAGCTAAACTTTCCAGTCCTAGTAATCCATCTGTGTTAGTTTCTGTCATGCCAGTTTCTGACATGTAAAACCTAAGAAATTTCTCAAAAGCATCCTAAATGGATGCTAGGTTGATGGAGTTAAATGCCTAATAGGTGTTTATTAAGTAGGTGTTCCTCAGGGCTCAATAATGGGGTCGGTTCTCTTTAGTATTTTTATCAATGACCTGGAAGAGCAAATCGAGTGCACCCTTAGTAAGTTTACAGAGGACACAGAGTCAAGTGGAAGTATTATAGAATCATAGAATGGTTAGAGTTGGAAGGGACCTTAAAGATCATCGAGTTCCAACCCCCCTGCCATGGGCAGGGACACCTCCCACTAGAACAGGTTGCTCAAAGCAAACAATTATCAAACATTGGAGCAGGCTGCCCGTGGAAGTGTGGAGTCGCCGTCGCTGAAGGTATTTAAAAGCATGGGCAGACAAGGTACTGGGGGACATGGGTTAGTAGTGGGTTTGGCAGTGCTGGGTTGATGGTTAGACATGACTATCTGAAAGGTCCCTTCCAACCTGGATGATTCTGTGATTCTAAATAACAGAAGGAAGTGGAATATTGCTTGTGTGGTTCTGTGTTTTAATGACTGCTGACTCTTTGGAGTTTGCAAGGCAGAAAGGATTATTGTCTTCACCAACTTTGTAAAATCCTCATGCCAATTCTGAAGTTAAGAAATATACGTAGTACTGATTTTGGTGGCCAGAAGTGATGGCAAGCACAATTTCTATTTTAAAAAAAAGAAAGTGATATCACAGCTTGTGCTAACTTCAAGTGCAGCTACAAATACTTGCCAGTTCTACAAATCAAATAGCAGGTTATAAGTTACTTTGAAACTTGACTTGTTGGCTGTTATTAATTGTATCGGTTTTATGTTGAATGCTGTAGTAGTGCTGAGTTCCCGTAACTCCTCTCATACAGGAATTTGCCTCATGGGCTGTTTTTTAGACTGTTTTCATAATTATGTTGCTCAGCCCACCAGTTTCATTGATTGCTTTTCAGTGTATTGATGAACAATTTATTTTACTTGTGATAGCTTGTCTCTGTCCTAAATCTTGTCAGTTTAAATTATAGAAAGATTTTTTGGTGTAGAAAAAGGAACTTTATGAAAGTTTAACAGTGATTTTTTTATTTTTTTTTTATTTTTTATTTATTTTGACAGGGTGCTGTTTGGACAATGAAATTCTCTCACTGTGGTCGATTACTTGCATCTGCAGGACAGGACAATGTAGTAAGAATATGGGTTTTAAAGAACGCTTTTGACTATTTCAATAACATGCGAATGAAGTATAACACAGAAGGTATCTTTCTATCATCACTAGAACTCCAAAACACTAGAAATTACAGTTATTTGGGAACTTAGATTTGACCATGGTGTTTCTGCCTGTGTTCTAGGCCGTGTCTCTCCCTCCCCATCTCAAGAGAGTCTGAATTCTTCAAAGTCCGATACGGATGCAGGGGTATGTACACTAGGTATTGGGAGGGGAAGAGCTGGGCGGGTTGCACTACTCTGTTATATCAGATCTTCATTGTTTTATCCAAGAGTTCTTGGCCTGTGTCTTTGAGACAGACAAACTGTCTTATCAGTATACAGCTTCAGTCACATACTGTTACCCCATGTGTACAGAGTACAAGCAGGAAAGAAAGTCATTAAACTTTCCTACATTACAAAATCTGTGTAGCTTTACTGAGGCCTTCTGCCAGGGAACTTGCCTCCTGGAGCAGGTTTCTGAGTGAAAGACTAAAGGAAAAAACCCACACTATTCAATTTCCTGTCTTGGTGTTTTGCCTCAGAGCATTAACTAAGGTTAACATCTGACTTGATGACTTTTTATGAGGAAGGCCAAACTGAACAATGGGGTGTAATCAGAAGCATAATAAACCTTGACATTTTTATTTTTTTCACATCTGTGTAAAATAAAATGGAATATGGTTGACCAAAGGTATTAAGATGCTGTTACTTGTAGAGTGTTCAGATAGTCTGGTAAACCTGCTATTAAAATCAATGTATTAAAGTGTTGGGTTTTTTCCCTGTACTTGGTTTCCAGCAGTGTAACAACAGATGACAAAATCAGGGTTAAGCAAAGACTTTAGCAGTAGTGTTATTTAATGTGCACTGCTTGGGTGGGGTAGGGTGGATATTTCCTTACTTTAGGTAAGTGGATACGCTAACTTAGCTGCATGTCCCAGTGATGTTGTTTTGAGTTAGTTTTGCTGGAGAGCTTTTGTATAGGAACTTCTACTTTTAGTTTGCACCCGTTTATTCCAAAAGGGTCTCTTATTAGGAAGAATTATTTTGAAGTCCTAAGAGTTGCTCTTCAGATTGTTATTGGCCCTGTACTTTTTGTAAGCAGTAATTATTTTATTGTTAATTTTTCCAGATAATATTTTCTTATGGTTTCTGTACATTTCTTGATAGATTTGCAGTGGAGTTGATGAAGACCCAGATGATAAAAATGCTCCGTTTCGTCAACGACCGTTTTGCAAATACAAAGGGCATACAGCAGATCTTCTTGATCTTTCCTGGTCCAAAGTAAGTCACTTTAATACAGTTCTCTTGTGTTTTCATTGTTTTCTTTTGTCAATTGCCACTGGAACCATATGTCTTAATGAAGTGAAACTGAAATGTCATTGAAATTAAGACAAAAGGTTTGTAGAGATAACACTGATTCCAGCTGAAATACTTTAGGTAATGCTAACAAACTTCTTGGGCTTTGCTAATTAAGTCTTCTTAAAAAAAAAGTTAAAATCAGGCTAGTAACAATTACAATTTTGTATTCAGTAGTGAAGTTTAGAGTCGAAGGACTTCCCACTGAGCTGTGTGATTTCTGATTTTTGATGTTGTCACTTCTCTTGTCTTCAGTATGCTCTACTTTTTTAATGCAGTGTACAGATTCCAAAGTTGCTGAATATATACATAGATCTTTTATGTTATAGAATTAAGTTATAGAATTATGTTATAGAATGTTAAGTTACATTGTGTTTAACTTTCAAAATGCTTCACATAAGGGTTATTCAGTTAACTCTTCACACTGGAATACAGTTGTAATTTTAAGAACACATTCTGGCTGACAGATCTTAGGTAGGAGAGACTGTCACCCCTTCTCTGAAGCCTGTGGTGCTGTTTCTTCTCCGAATGCTGTAACTACTTTCTAAGTAGCTGACATTTCTAGTGAGATTCTTCCAGAAAATTTTCTGTGACTGAGCATCACTGTGCTGGGCTTAAGGAGAACCAATTAATAGTGATCATTTGGATAAAACATTTTATCTGAAAGGATAAAATCTTTAATTTCATGACAACTGAGAAATCTGTGAGACTTTACTGATTGCTTCTGGATTTCCTGTTACTTTTGTGTCTATTAATAATCATGGAATTCTTTGGTTTCACAGAACTACTTCTTGCTTTCTTCTTCTATGGACAAAACTGTCAGGTTATGGCACATATCAAGAAGAGAATGTCTTTGCTGTTTCCAGCATATAGACTTTGTCACTGCTATAGCATTCCATCCAAGGGTAAGTATAATTGCCATCTTCATTCTAGAGAGGTAGAATCATCCTCCTTTATTTTCAATTAAAATAATAATTCAAAGTAGAGTTCAGGCATTCTAAAAATATCCCTACTGGATAATATGCTGGAACTTTGAGTGTTCATTTTCACTAAACTTCACCCCGAGTGTCCATGTGGTTTAACCAATTTACCGGCACGATGTGGAAAGTGAATTGTCTGTAACATCATAGCTGGTATAGTTATGAGTAACTTTGTGAAAAGTCAGAATTTCCAGTGGGGAATATTCTAACTAAATATTAGTGGGAAAAAATCATAAGGAAATGGAACAGATTGTCCAGAGATCACAGAGTCCTTGGGGATGTTTAAAACTTGGCAGGCTGTAACTCTCTACAGCCTAATCAAATTTTCAAGACTCCTTGCCATGAGCAGGGGAGGCGGACCGAAGACCTCCAGTGATCCCTTCCAACCTATCTCTGATGATTTTTAAAAATAATTTTTTGTAATAAAGCTTCCTAATCTTAAGAAAACTCAAGTAGAGGAAAAGTGTTTTTTGGTGTTTCTTAATGATACATAGCCAATAGAAGTATCGGGAACTCTGAAAGGCGCTTTCAACTCCTTACAAGGTTGGTATTTTTCTAACTTATGTGGAGAGGGTAAAAAGTAACCGTGGTAAGAGGCATACACCCTGCATATATGCAATCTTGTCAAAAATTTGTAAGAAATTGAATTGCATTTACCAGTAATTTTAATGTTGTCTTTTCAGCCTCCCTTGAACATTATAATCAACTCACATGAGAGCTCTTATTTGGGAGGATCTGGAGAGAAGTTGTTTGGAAATGGGGTGGGAAGCCTTTATGGAAATCAGGGCATACTGACAGCACAAGCAGAGGTTAATGTAGTTTGTCCTCTCAGGATGACAGGTACTTTTTAAGTGGTTCCTTGGATGGGAAACTCCGACTCTGGAACATTCCTGACAAAAAAGTGGCATTATGGAATGAAGTAGATGGGCAGACAAAATTGATTACAGCTGCCAACTTCTGTCAGAATGGCAAATACGCAGTCATAGGCACATATGATGGAAGATGCATCTTTTATGACACAGAGGTAAAGCGTTTTTGAGACTATGGTTTTTTTTTTCATGTTAAATAACTAACAGATTTACAAGTCGTGCTTATTTAAATATCAAGAAGCAAACTACTAGAAAATAGTTTAAAGCAAAATAGCATAAAGTTTTTACACAATCATTTCAAATCAGGATAAATTTTAATATTTTTTCAGCACTTGAAGTACCATACACAAATACATGTACGTTCTACCAGAGGCAGAAACAGAGTTGGAAGAAAAATTACTGGCATTGAACCCTTGCCTGGAGAGAATAAGGTACTGTCTTCTGAGCCAAAGCTGCACTGATACTGGGGTCTGATACTTGTATCTAGTGTTTAGTAAGTCTGTCCTAAGTCCTGTTCATAGTCACGGAATTAGATCAGAAGTCTGTGAGCACTACTCTTTGCTCTCTGTTCCTTATAAGTACCTTTTAGCATCTGATCTGAAAAATGTGAAAAGGAAGCAAACTTACGTCAACAAAGAGAAAAGCCCATTTGTTTATATAGTAGATGGTGACCCCTGAACAGTGCTTTGTGATTGATAGGTCATGACACCTCAGAAATGTACCTCACTGCAACAGCTGCTGTTACTGTGGAATGTGTTCCTAAATAACTTTTGCAAATTGGTGGCTGTTCTTTGGACTTCATTAAAGCGCAACTCTTCTGGTTCTGACCAGTCAGGATGATCTTGACAGTGAAGTTCTCTTTTGTCCACTGACAGAAGAGCAGAAAGAAATTATCATTGTCCTAAATCTTCTGCTTATTTTGGCCTATTCTTTGTCTATGTTTCCAGTTTTTTTTGATTAAAAAAATAAGTATTTTGACAGTTTGAATGAACTATGTTCCTCTTTCTTAGGCACGCTAATGGTTTCCACTTCTAAATTTTATTTGTTTATTTTCTAGATTCTAGTGACATCAAATGATTCCAGAATCAGATTGTATGACCTAAGAGATCTGTCTTTATCTATGAAATACAAAGGTTACGTCAACAGCAGCAGCCAAATCAAAGCCAGCTTTAGGTAAGAGTGCTATAGCAATGGAGTTGTTTGATTTGGGAAATACTATGGTTGAAGGACAGAGGCTTTTGTTTAAATAATCTATATTCTTGATATGAAACTGAGCCTCTGAAATGTTGCTTGACTCAGAACACAGAGGTAACTGGAAGCTCTAGTCAAGAATGACAAAGCTGCTTGTGAGCGGGGAGCTTTGTGAACAGGTGAATCCAGTGTGACACGTCTGTTCCTATTGCTGGAAATACAGGAACTATGCTAGAACTGGTGGGGAGGGGACACTGCATTTTTCAATGCCTCATCATAAATAGTTTTTATTTCCTTAATTTTATCAGGTGTTGTTGCAGAGGTGCTGGTCACCCAGCTGTAGCCCAAGGCGGTGCAACTGCCTGTATATCATCACTGTCAGGAAACAGCCTGCAAATCTGAGTCAGAATTCTTTTTTCCTCTTTCTCTGTGCTGTTCTAAGGTGGTTTTCTGAGTTTGAGTATATTACTGTGACTTTTTTTTAAGGTAGTAAAAGAAAGGGAGTAGAGGGAGAAGAAGATTTCTTCTATACCCTCCTTGAGTCTTGCAGGCAGGAAAGGGGAGCATGCTTGGGTATCTGTTTAACCTGGATGTTTGAGCAGAGGAGGACAGCAGTACTTAAGGAATAATTCCAAATTTGATCTTGATAATCAGCTGTTGGCCTTTGAAAACATCTTTAAGGCTGACCTGGTGTTTCACAGGATGGCTGAGGTCAAAGGGATCTCTGGAGGTGATCTTGTCCAGACCTCCTGCTCAAGATTAATTTCCCAAATTCAGTCATCTTTACTTATAGCAGAATTAGTGTTAGAGTTTAGGTACATGACATATTTGTGCAGTAGGTAAATTGAAACTAAGTACATGAGTTGAATGCCTTTCATCTTCCACTTCTGTGGATATTTTTTTTTGCCTGTGATTATATTGTAAACAATTCCTGTTACACAGTCTCAGGCGTTCACACAGGTTCCAGATTCAAACAGTTGCAAATTGCACTTAAAGATGATGCTGTTTTCTTGTTGCTGATTATAGCTGTTAGACTAACCCTCTTCTCTGAACAACATAGAACAGCTCCTGTGTGCTGTTCACCAAACCCATATTTTCATCCAGAGGGACAGCCTCGGGATGCTGCATGCATGTTCAGTTAGGGACTGTGTGTGTTTTTGAGCTGGATTTGCTACAGTAAAGGCTCAGATTGAATTGTGAATTTAGCCTGATTGCACTTGTAAAACTGCAAGTCATCTGGAGAGCTACTGTAACAGTTGCTTGAACAGCTGAGGAAAGTACTATTTTTCCTTTTTTGAATCTTTAGCCATGACTTTACCTACATTGTGAGTGGTTCAGAAGATAAATATGTTTATATTTGGAGCACATACCATGACTTGAGCAAGTTTACATCTGTAAGAAGAGACCGCAATGACTTCTGGGAAGGGATTAAAGGTAAAACTCAACTTTTGATTTTTGTTTTATTCAAACCCTTATGATTTCAAAAAACCAAATATTTTTATCTTCTCATTTTTGTTTGCCCAGCGGTGCTGTTCATTTAGTTTGAACAAATTATTAGCAAGATGCATTGTAATTGGTAGATTTTTGGTAAGTGGGCTCTGTCAGAAAACCTTGTTCACAGGAAACTCTACAGATGTGTGATTGGGTTGCAAGAGAGAGAGTAGCTGAGAATTTCTCCACCTTCAGTAAGAGATTCTGAATTAATATAAAGTTTTGCTGGCAGAACTTAGTTGTTTAAGTGTGGTAATCAAAATAATTATCAATTTTTACATCTTTTTTGTAAAAGCAGCTTTGAAAGCAGTGCAAATTCTCTTTTATCTCCTACTCACACACAGTCTTTGGGAGATGCAGGGCCATATTTACATTAAACTTCTTTTGGAGCTCTTGCCAGTTAGTTTTGGGCGCTTACAGGAACTTCCAAGATCCCTGAGCTTATAAAATAATGACAACAGCTCCTTGAATGATGAGGTTACCTGGTGCCACTGGCACTGAGGTTCTTGGATATTTACTAAAGTTTATTTATTTGCTGTTCTTGTAAAATTAACAATTCCTTGAAACAAGGTAATCAAACTTGGGTTGTCTTTCTGTTTCTGAAGCGCACAATGCAGTGGTCACATCTGCGATTTTTGCTCCCAATCCTGGTTTGATGGTGTCACTGGAAACATCTGAAAAGCAAGAAACTGAAAGTAAGGGGGAAGATTGTGAAGCATCAGATACCATACCTTCTGGTAGGTGTTTAAGAAGAGCTCTGCTTGATACACGTTATGAGGAGGAAAAGATGGTGAAGAATAATTTTAATTTGGGAGGAGGGTTTCTTGAGATGAAAAGTCTTTGCATGGACTGCCTTAGCAATCGAACATTTTGGCATTGATAAAACGTGAGAGAATATGAAGTGAGCAGCATAACTGTTGTCCTGTGTGCTTTACAATTATTGTTCTCACACTTGAGCTGTTAGTAGGTAGGGCTGTACCAATATACAGTGAAAAAGTCCCTCTGCAGATGTTTCATATTTCAGTTATCTAGCCAGTACGTCATGATAGAGGAAGAAGGGTGTCACAGTGATAGTGTATCTTTTAACGAGAGTTCGATTTATATTTCTTTAATGAACTAACAGTTTATTCTCTTTCCTTCTTAAGGAGCTTTGAAGACAGATCACACAGAAGTGCTTTTATCGGCTGACTTCACTGGAGCAATCAAAGTCTTCATTAACAAAAAGAAATATGTATCCTAGTTATTTTTGCAACTGACAGTGTAAAGCTATGGTACTGTGGAATTGAAATTCCATAAATAATGTGGGCAAAAGCAAAGTATCTAATGTAATAATGTTACAGGCTGATTTATTTTTAAATCTTTATTTCAAGGCTACTCAAATATTGGATCCTTGGAAAGCGGTGTCTACCTATTAACACCTGGGCTTGTAAAATAGAAAGGAATGTGTAAGAATAATCCTGCCAAACATTAGACTTTAAACTTCCTACAAACAGTTGTTTTGCAACATAATTGTGAACCTGCACAGGTTTCTGCATGAAAATGTATTCGCACATTTGTGTGCCTTTTGGTTATATGCACTAATTTGAACATATATCAAAAGAATTTTAGTGGTGCTTGTTGCCACTAGATGTCAGGAATGGGGATGGGAAGGGAGGGTTAGAGGTATGGCTGGAAAAACACGGAATGATCTAATCTGATCTTTGCACAAAATTCCATTTGAGAAAGTTATTCAATTTGTAGTAGCTATTGTTCAGAATTTTAAGTTATGCAAGTTTTTGATGGGTCAGCAACCATATGTAAATGTTTTTATAAATTTCTCAACTTCAGGACGTGAAAAACTTTTTTGTTGTCTTTTAATTGGTATGGACTCTAGATGCCTTTCCTATGTATAACTTTTTGCACACTGGAGCACAATACTTGTGTAAAGAATTCTCTCATTCCTTGTTCACGGGCACCAGGATATATTCACCTTCCAGATAAAATTAAGTACATTAGAAGGTTCTTACATTTTACAACTGTGTAAAATAAAGTGTTTACATTTTTTTAAGCATTGTAGCTTAAAGTTTTAAGTTCTTCTCGTTCGCTTAATGTCACTGAATTTTGAAAGTCTTTGTAAATATTCATATAAAACACCTATGAAGTAACATTCTGGGCATTGTAACCCATGAAATGTTATTGATGGTCAAGTGTTTCAGAGAACAGATGTATCATTAAACTTGGTCACACACTTGGAAATCGTTTCTTCTTTTCCATTTTGATTCATAAATTTGCCTTTTGTCTAAGTGGTTTTGATCTTTTCCTTAGATCATTGATCTTGCATACACTTGTTAACTTCTGAGTTTGGCTTTTCCTGATCTTGTAGCTGTTTTGATGACAGCTTTCTTTCTGACGTAATGGGGAATGGAGTACTGGAACTGGACTTTAAGCAGAGTTAAGAGTAGTTCTATGATAGTTTAGTGCGAGGAGGAGACTTCAGAAGTGTGTAAAGAATCCTTTCTTTCTCATTAAGGGAAGAATGAAAGCATGGAAAGGATTAGTCTCACTCTTCTTTTAACTTTTTTTTTACTCAGTGAATTTGACCATGACTTTGTCTAACATTCTTGAACAAGGAAAGGCACTTGCAAGTGGTGTATCGTCAGACAAAATAAATACAAAATTGGTATCTGCTATATAAAATTATTTTCAATTGACACAGTTGGAATAAGTGACTTAGATTTGAAAATACCTGTATAGATAAGACAAACTACATTATCTTAAGATATTTTTTTGTTACGTTGAGCTCTGCTGAATAGATGGAAATGAGGAGAAGCACAAGGTGACATTGATGTGTGACTCCCAAGATGAGTTTCTGTACTAGTTATGTAGACTATATGTAGACGATGGTAATGGACTGTGATTCCTGTGAGCTTACTATAGGTACTTTACATATTTAATGACAAAAACAAGCTGAGAAGGTGCACTGCAATATGAACACCCTCACTGTGCTTACAGGTACCTCCCTCTGGTGTCTTGGCACATGGGGCCTTCCTACTTCTGGAACTAGAAACCCAGACTGGAGGAAAAGGCATATGGGCGCTTTGTGTTTGTTTTTTGGGGTGTGCTTTTTTTTTCTCAGGTGTGCGGCTGTCCCATTCCTGCTTTCTTCACATTATAGTTAAAAATAGCAGTTAAAAAAAATAGTACCGAGTAAGAGAAGGAGGGAGCACTTATTAGCTGGTGAGAAATACAAATAAGAGGATGGGTCCATACCCAGCTTTTCGGAATGACTGAAGACCTGGCCACTGTCAGCATACAGGGTTTGATGCAGACTTGGGACTAAGTGGGCTTCAGGAAGGATCTTTGAACATTCATGGCATGCATCTTGGCATTTTGTTTTAACTCTTCTATGCAAACAATTTCTTCTATAACCTCTTAATGATCTGAATGTTTGGGTTTTTTAAGATTTAAACATGACTGCTTTGGAGACATAAGTTGAACTATGGTTTCACCTTGTAGCTGCCAGAAGTTCTATTAAAGTCCTGTCTTGGCCCTGCTGAGTACTCAGGTGATCATAACCTTTTGATTATTGGAGGTGTTTAAGGCCAGGCTGGATGGGGCTTTGAGCAACCTGCTCTAGTGGGAGGTGTCCCTGCCCACGGCAGGGGGGTTGGAACTCGATGATCTTTGAGGTCCCTTCCAACTCTAACCATTCTATGATTCATTATCCAGCATCTTGTGCAGGCAGCAAAGGAAGCTGATTTTGAGGAAGATGTTTGACTTTTATTTCTCTTGTTATTTAGCTTCTAGTGCTCCTCTGCAGTGTTCTAGCATTCCCCCCATTGAACTGTGCTGCATGTTTTTAATGGTTTGGAAATCAGTGCCTCTTTCCCTCTGCTTACAAAAGATGCATCAATTTAGTGGGACTGAGTCCAGGGTCCTCTTCTGATGGACCTCAAGGCTTGCCTGGTGCCTCTCACAACTGGACACTGCTTTTATCTGGAGTCTCTACCTTCTTACAGCTCAATGTCACCTACTCTGTGACTCCTGTTTTGTTTAGTTAAGTGCCCTCACCCTGTGCATCAGGTAGGGCTCTTGCACTGGGGAGTGATGTTCCCTTGGACCTAAGCAAAGCATGGGGGCAGGGCTGTTAAAGAAAAAACATTCCCTTTGTGCTAGAGGGTGCCTCTCTGGGTCCTTTCTTCCAATGGCTTCTGTTCCTTAAGAGAAGGTGTTGATATCCATGTAATTGAAGTTTGGCTTAACATGATTGAAAATTCCCGGGAGGCAGAAGTGAGGAGTTGCCATTGTACAGGGCCTGGTTGCAGGAGGTGCATGAATTAAATCTGTCACTTCCTAGGGATCAATAAAATGAGGTGATTTAGGTGTCATGGGTCACTTCTCTTCAACAACTAGTTCCTGCTGTAACCAGCTCTGGGTAGCAAGCAGCTGTCAATAGGACAGAGTTGCTAGAGCTGCTTCTCTACTGCCTTTGTCTCTCAGTGCTGGGCATCCAGCCCAACAGGTGCAGGGGACAAAAACAACAGTTCAAGTAGATGAATAATGTNTCTCTACTGCCTTTGTCTCTCAGTGCTGGGCAGTTCAAGTAGATGAATAATGCTAAAAAGTGTGGGGACATTTGTTTCTTTTGGTTGGTTGGATTTTTTGGGTTTTTTTAACTGAAAGTGGTGCTGAACATGATACTAACACCATTAAACACAAAATGTTAGCTGTAGACATGGCAGAATTGATTTATCAGGCACAGGAAAAGCTGCTGTATGGGGATTTTTTTGCCTGCCAATAGCAATTGGCTGCACACATGGTCAGGAGAATATTGGAAACTGGCTGCTCTTCAAACTTGATTCTGTGAACTTGCTAGTGAGGGAAAGCGAAGCTGCTGTCTCCTGAGCAAACTTGCCCACTTTACTACAGTGTCAAGCCATGCAATTTTGTATTTTGTCATTGTCTGTTTTCTATGTGTTTTCTCTCTCTAGTTGATAGAGAATTTGTTTGAGAACTTCATATAAGCACATTGATTCGTTTTATGAATGTGGGAATTAACTGGAAGGCTGTAGGGAACCTATGTCTAATTCCAAGAACGTGGTACTGGAGTTGTGATTCCAGTTTCTTTATGCTAATTTCTACAGCTGCTACTTCTGCTTTTTTTTTTTT
>VZRU01016462.1:11958-22474 GCA_013398155.1 Pedionomus torquatus | reverse complement strand
TTTTTTTTTTTGCTAATAGTAGTGGCCTGCGGCCAGGATGCTATGGAGGCTTTTCACTTTGCGTGATTAGAAGCTGGTTATTTTTTCCTGTCTGTTCTTTAGCGACAGCGCTTCGGGTTTCCGTGTGGAAGTCCTATCAGAATATAATGCTAAGTAAATGGAGCATGAAAAACTAGTGGAGCCAAGCACTATGTACAAAAGAAGAGACAAAATGCTATCCAGAAGAGGATCTGAACGCTTGTTTAAGCCTGTGGGTAAACCTTTGTTGAACTGCAGTACGTGACTAGCATACATTTAGAGCCACGCAGAGAAGTTTGTGCTTCCAATAACTGTAACACTTTTGACTTTTGTAGGGTTCGCACATAAATTTAACCATATCCTTAAGGACACTCCTGAATAAAGACTGTCATTGTATTATGGTGATTATTAGAAGAGCTTCTTAAGGAATCATACAATGCTCAAGGTTCAGGGGGATCTTTGGAGGACTAGTTCACATCTAATGGGTCAGCTAGAGCAAGTTGCACAGGACCATGTTGTCAGGTGTTTAATATCTCCAGGGATGGAGACTCCAGTTTCCCTGGGTAACCTCTCCCAATTTCTGACCTGCCTTACTGTGTTTTCTTGTACCCTGTCATTCTTTATTCTCCACTTAAGTCTTCTGGTTGTATATTTAAGTGTTCTAATGCTGTTTCTGTCTCTCCAGTTATACTGGGCTTTGCTTAGGTGAATTTGTGTCAAAGTTTTTCAGTTCTTCAGTGGGTCCTGTTTTTATGGAAGTAACTGCTAAATGGTCTGACACGAAGCTGTAATGACTGTTGACTGGTGTCTTTAACAAATATCTCTGGCTTTTCAGTGGTTTTAGCCTCAAGAATTAGATTTGTGGAAAGCTGTGAAAGAACTTGAATAATATTTTTCCAAACTCAGTGCTGCTGTTGTCAGTTAAAGGGCTCAACAGTTGGAGGCCTCATTAACTCTTAGAGTACGTACTTGTTCAGGAAAAACAAATTACGTTCTTATTGAAGTCACACTTCTTGCAAGATGTTACAGGCGTTCTGAACTGCATTATCCACGGTGCTGGTCAGCTTGTACGTGGATTTGCTTTGGGGAAATTTGTGAGAAGTGGGAGTTTCAGACTGCAGGGGGGCTGGTTCTCCAAGGACTACAGGGCGAGCAGGTAGGTTTATGCTAGTACTCATGGTGATGATTTCACTAGTCCTGGAGGGGAGTGCTTGTCAGACATGCTCTGTACTTCCTCACTGTGTGATACAGCTGGTAGGGTTGTCTGAGGAGGACAGACTCCTCCAAAAATGCATAGTGTTTCTTTAGTACTGTAGTGTCACAGCTGTATGTAAGATTCTTGTTACTTGCCAAAAACCATGTCAGTATATCCCCAGTTACGTGGTGCTCTACTTAATTTATTCTGTAACAAACAAGTAAGAGTTGATGAGTGAATGTGCTCATTTACTTATATTTAAATTTATTTTTCTTTTTTCTCATAGTAAAATACTGCATGTTTGTGTTAAAAGCAGCCAAGCTTGAAAAAAGAAGATACAGCAGCCATTAGGAGGATATGCTTTCAGATCTTATTGTGACAGACAAAATTAATCGGTCACTCAATTGGAAGTTACTGGTTGCCCAAGAAGTGATGATCATGGCCTGAACGCATTCATTGTGGAACAGGCTTAACCTCAATAGCTGATACTTCAACACTCTAGTAGGTCCTCTACTTAAGCTGAGGAAAATGATGAAGAAAATTGATCATGGGGATGAAGTTGTTACCAGAATGGAATCTTTGCTTAGTCTCTCCAGCCATTGCTTCTACCTGTGCTCTGCACACTTTTGCTTGTTTGGATCTTTCCTGGTAGTTTGAAAGCTATTCTTGAAAGTGGAAGATTGGGGTTTTTTTTAATTAAAAAAAGAAAACAAAACCAAAAAACAAAACTATCTCTGGTGCACCTGGCTGTTGTCAGTGAGCCTAAATAAATTTCTGTGGAATAAAAAACAGTCTGGAGAGGGCTACAGAAACAGGATGGACTAATTCAGGGCACTAAAATTTTTTTGAATACAGACCCAGACAACAGGCTGCTACTGTTGTATTCTGTTTTGAAGACAGATTACTTTTTAATGGTAAAAGACAGTTAACCTTTGGCTCCAGTGCAAACCCAGGAAATTCTTACAAGAATTTCAGAACCCAAGCAGCATTTGGCAAGACCTATGCATTGTGAAATTAATGTCAGGCAGCAGCAGGCTCTCTCTTCAAAGACAACCTTTGATTTCCTTGATGGAGGATCTAACCCATGAATCTGTGTTTTCACAAGTGTGAAAATGCTGTAATTACATTTATCCAGTTCAGTGGGGCTTGTGCTCCCTGTCACTGGGATGCTTTGAGAATAACATCCGCCTACCAAATCCCAGAGAACTGTTGTCTTCTGTGAAGCAAGTGAGGTGGTGGACAAAAGGAAGAAAACCCCATGAGTGTTGTCAACAGGGAGACTCCACCCCATCAAAGCTCCTCCTTGAGAACAGCTGTCTCCTGAGACATGGGGGGGAGCTGCTGTCACATCTGCAAAAGTCCTCTGCTCGGGGGGGTGCCACTCTGCTGCTACCACTAAAGTTGGGGAGGTTTCTGTCTCTGAAAGGAGACATGGCTGCCTGTGAGGGTTCACTGTCAAGCCTTCTGCAGGAAAATCCCAGCCAGCCATGACTGTTCCACCTCTGAGGAAAGACATAGAAAGCTAGGAAGGGGAGTGGGGGTGCTGGCCAAAATTTTGTTTCTCTGTGTGAAAAAGTGGCTCAGGAGTGACATGGATTTCCAGAATAAATATCAATTAGAGCTTCTTTTAGACTGTACCGTGCTGCAACCTGGTTTGCCTACATTTCCCTCATCTGTGATCAGTGCACTTCTGAATACTGTGATACAGCCAGGTCCCTAAATCAACCAGTTCCTCCTGCCTACTGGATCTGTCTTGCTTCTGGGCTTCATTTGCCTGTGGAAGCATCCCCTTCAGAAGAGTATTTCAGCCCAGTGTCTTCCTCCTTGTCAGGGTGGAGACCAAGCATGGTTCTGGCAGGGAAGAGCTCTACGATGGATCTGGTATCGTGCACGTGCCCTAGAGGGTCATTTTTATGTGAAGCACTCAGAAAATGATTGGGAAGTCCCACGCCCCTCCTCAGCCTGCCACAGGCACAGCCTGGTCTGTATGTGCTCCTTCAGAAGGAGTTCCTTTAGCCCCTTGCTTCTGCTGTTTGCAAACAGTTCAGAATTCTGAAAAAGTGGGAGGTTCTTATATTAGCCTGATTTAAGTGCAGTACTTCATGCTGTGGAGCATATTGTGAAAGGGGTTTATTTGAACAGTGGTGACCCCTTTGTACCATTTTCCAGTTGGTCTAGTGTAGGTGTATGAAGAAACAAATAGCAAGAAGATTTTACCACTTTCTTTTCTTCTGCATTTTCACGCAGAATTTTTCTGTGAAATCCTGTGCTGAGACCTAGGCAGCAATGGCACTTTGACCTCAGGAGGGATGTCCACAGCTGTCTATATTGTCTTCTTAATTGCTGTCTGCTTTGTCCAAGTTCCAGAGATGCTCATAGGAGTTGTGCGAGATCTTAGTAATCCCCTTGTGTGGCAGTTACTGTAAATAATCTTTAGAGACTTAAAGCAGAGGAAGATAAATAGGGGGATAACCATAAGCTGAATTCTGCTTCATTACAATACAGCTCTGCTTCTTAAACCAAACCCTGTACTCTCATACCATTGCTCCCATCTTCTCAGTTGTAACCAGGGATGCAGAAAAAAGGGGCCAACAGGAAGAAGAGCATGGCCAGCAGTTCATGCCCCTTCCCCTGTCCTTGGCACTGGTGGGGCTACAGCTCAGAGGCCCCCTCAGCACACAGTGCTGGGTTCCCCAGTACAAGACATGGATGTACTGGAGAGAGCACAGCTGAGGGGCTTCTTCAATTGAAGAACTCAGAGCATCTAGCACATGGGGAGAGCCAGACTGAGGGGCTGTTCGGCCTGGAGAATGGCAGCTCAGGAGATCTTATCCATCCCTATAAACTCCCGACAGGGTGAAGACAACTACACAGACTCTTCTCAGTGGTATGTAGTGGCAGGACAAGAGGCAATGGGCACAAATGAAACATAGGAAATTCCAGTTAAACATGAGAAACTGTGGAGGGACTGCTTTTCCTGTCAAGAGTGGTCAAACACTAAACCAGACTCAAACCTTTGACCCCTAAAGTGTTGTCAGTTTCCCATGAGTGCTTCTCTCACTGGCACGCGTGTCTGTGATGCTCTGGTTCTCTCATGGGCAAGTGTGTGTCTGTGATGCTCTGTGCACTGGGTTGGGATGTCTCTGGTGTGGGCAGGGGGACAGCTGAGGCAGTGCTGCCCATGACCCTGCTGGTGCAGGCACGGTGAGCTCAGTTCCATCTTGCTGGCCCTCACTCACAGCCATGTCTTGAGCCCTCTCCCCTCCATTATCTGAGCATACAGAATAGCTGCAGTGACAAGGGGAGGTTTTATCTCTGTCCAGTTCTCTGTGGCAGAAGAAAATAAAATAGAAGTACCTTAAGAACAATTAAGAATGGGGGACTTAGAGATATACTGGAGTAGTTGTCCATCTAATTTGTAGCTCTGTATCTGAAAATAATTAATGGCAGGTGTTTCAGAAGCACCATGTCTCAGTTTCATTTTGTTAAATTGGATTTTATGATAAAGTACCTTATTTTCCAGGAAATAAACCTTGGGAGAACTTGTTCTATTTAAACAAAATACAAAAATACTGGGCCAATATGCAATATGTTTAAGGCTATGCTAGGGCCAATAGAGTATGTCAAAGGGATTTGCTGTTACTGGTGAATTACCTCTTACTGCTACTTCACTGACCCTTGGTGTGAGGAGTTGTTTGCCTGTGATCCCTGCAGACCTTTGAATGCTCTTCCATGAAGGTGGATGCTGTTGGGAGCTCTCAGGGTGCACCAGTGGCTGTGGAGACTGAGCTGCTGCTGTGAGTCCCATCTGCAAGAGCTGAGGTGGGTGAAGGTGAGGAGCATGGCAGCCCTAGCATGAAAAGGAGAGGTGTTTGACCCTGCTAAGTGCCCTTCCAGCTGGTGTTCTCCTGGGAAAGCAGTGCTTGGACTTGGCCTTCCTCCTATCCTGGAGGAGCTATGCCTGTGCCATCCTGGGTAAGTCAGCCCTTTGACAGCAAAGACCGGGTAGTCCTGAATCATGCATGAGTTTACTGCTGCACTGCAGAAGCATTTCCCCTTGCAGGCACAGAGAAGCCAACAGTGAGTAGATGCTTATTGACTGTCCCATTGGCAGTTCTCGGGGTGAGTGACAGGAGCCAGGAATCAGGACAGATGGTGCACTGGGGGTGACAGCAGTAGCTGTGGGGTCCAAGTGCCTGCTCTTGCCATTCCTCCCAAGTGTGTGTGGTTTGTAACTGTCCTGGTGCCACAGATGGATTTATCCTGAGTCTATCAGAAGTGATGGCTGCCCATGTGTACGGCTAAAGAGTGGTGTCTAATCAAATTACCCAGATACATAGTTTTTCTCATGCTTTCTCAGGAGACATTGCTTAAGCAGCTCTTCACTTGCAGGCCTGGACCGGTCTGTCTTGCCTTTGCTATCAAGATAGGTCAGTGTGCAGATGTGATTATCAGTTTTTTAGCTCTTGAAGTATTTGAAATACATTAAAACATCACAGCTGTATCTCAGGGATTTGAAGCTGTCAAACTGAAATCTAATGGTATTTATAATCCTCTCCTTCCCCAGCAAAAAGCACGTTTGGATTGGGGTTACCGAGTCTGCAGGCTGGCCACCGGAATGTGGGCCCCTATCCAAGGGACTGAAGCTCTGGGATTAATCACCTACTTAAGGTTAATCACACGGTTAAGTGTTTTTCTAGGATGAGCCCATTTGCAGGTGATAAAAAGGCCCACAGATAACAAGCGAACCTAGTGCAAAACAGAGGATTATCTCTGATATTAAGTGCCTTTTATGTTAGATTTCTGGGGAGAAATTAAATTCTGAGCCTGCTACAAATGCTACAACTCATTTGGGAGGTTTTTAGAGCTGGCCCAGGAGTTCCCTATGTATGGTTCCAGACCTTATATCAGTATCAGCTGTAGACTAAGAGATGTTAACCAAAAAAAAATTATTTTTTCCTTAATGCATCCTCTGTGCTATACTGCTATGGATAAGTGGCACTGGAAATATTCCACTATCAGGCTAATATGATGTCCTCTACAAATTTTGTTTTCTTATAGATGTGCTGTCCACCAGATCCGGGGAGAAGGAGGCAGGAGAGCTCTTTCACCTGTGACAGCTATACCTTCCAGCGCGTTTCCTCACTGCAAGCTGG
The DNA here is from genome assembly GCA_013398155.1 of Pedionomus torquatus. Classification (NCBI taxonomy): domain Eukaryota; kingdom Metazoa; phylum Chordata; class Aves; order Charadriiformes; family Pedionomidae; genus Pedionomus; species Pedionomus torquatus. The sequence continues at coordinate 16,105 of VZRU01016462.1, read as the reverse complement.
TGCTTGTGCTCACCTTCTGATCAGCCAGTGGGAAGCATCCCCTGATGGCCTGAAGGTTGGAATAGGTGTGGTTAAGCATTTAACTTCCTAGAAAATCATGAAAAGATGCAAATGTCTCCTTTTCCAGTTATCTTGGTTTACCGACTATCCTGTTTTGTTGGGAACAATGAGATTTCTGGGGTACAAAGAATGTAGTGTGCCATCGTTCCTCCATCCCTTTAAGATCTCCTTGGCTGCTGGCTGACATCACCTGGCAGCTCCTCACCCACACTGATATTGTGTGGTTTCACCATCAGCACAGGTAATGCAAACCACTGACATGTCCACTGTTCTTCTGCTGTCATGTCATTAATTCCATGCTTCTTGTCAGAATGGTTCAGATTTTTTAAGGCTGGCAAAGTCAAATGCTGCTACAGACTGAGAATTTTGGGTTAGCCAAAAGTTTATTTCATATGTGAACTCCATCTTGTTTCAGCAGATCCACTGCTTTTCCTTCCTGCCCCAGCCCAAGCTAGTAATAATATTTTACTGAAGTTTCCTTTTGGGTTGAGTGAGTCATAAAGCCTGACCAGTAGCAGAGCACATTTCTGTTGAATTTGATTCTTTCCTCAGAAAGAGGAATTCACTGTTTCAACTTGGTGAATAGGGGGTGACAGACAAAAGGAAGCGAGAAGAGCTACCTGTCCTAAAGACAGTCTCAGCCTGAGCCTGCAGCAAAGGCTCTTTCTTCAGAAAGAGTCTGGTGTTCATTGCTATTCCTGGGCTTCCAATAATTGCATGTGCCTGGGAAAAGGGCAGTCAGTCCATCAGCTGTAGAGCCTGGTTCTCAGAGCTCTTGATTGAATCTGCTAAAGGCAAAAGAGAAGCTGTAGCTGTGTACATGGGAAGAAAATGGAAGGGATTGCAATGATGCTCATGTTTTGGAACAGCCTGGGATCAAAGTGACATCAGGGACCTCAAGTCTTAAGGAAGAGATGGAAACGTTAGCACAGAACTCCATGTTCTTGGCTAAGTCCAAGAAAGTTTGGTTTTGAGGTGGTGAGATTCCTCAGCAGCTTCAGAATGCCCCTGCATATTCCTTGTGCCTTTATTATGCTGATAAACCATTACTCACCTTTCTTCCTTGTGAAAAAGGAGATGATCTTTAAGGTCTCTTCCAACCTAAACATTCTGTGATTCTATGAAAGCCACAGTCCTTGCAACCTTGGGCTTGTCTTGTGACAGTAGTGCCATGGCTGCTGTTGTCTTGCCTTAGTACCCCTTGTGCCTGAGACCCTGATGTTTGTCTTCCTGAGGGAGGAGGAGGCCTCCTGAGAGTCACAGCTTTCTGCATGTTGTTTTCACGTGATGCGTCCTTCCTGTGGCTTCTATTTTTTTTTTTTTTTGTTTGTTTTCATGCTTAGCTTCAGAAAACAGCCTCACTGTCTGCTGGTCTTCCATGGCTGCTCAGCTCTGTTGAGTAGGAGGCTGACAGGCAGCTGATGGGACGCAGCCCCTCACTGGCACCAAATCAAGCTCATAACCTTAGCAGGAACTTTTGGCTTTTGACTGGATAAACAAGGGGTGTGTGCTCAATGGATGATTTTATTTCTTGTCAAGTGACCCATCACAGCACTCTTCACCTCAGCTCCTCGGCAAACACTACAGTTTGTCAGAACTGTTACTAATTGTCCTGGTTTGAGCAACACAGGAGTAATTTCTATTTGGGAAAACTGCACTTTTAGAAGACTCTGGTGTCTGAATTTGTGACAATATTTACTTTCTCGCCAGCTCTGGAGTGTAGGTTTCAAGGTCTTGGTGTTTTTGAGCTTCCCAGGTGTGGGGATGAGGAGAAGTGAGACCTGGGCACCTGACCCAAGCTGCCAACAGGGTTATTTCAGGCTATGAACAGGACATTCAATACAAATTAGAAAGTTTGCTGAGGAGTTCTCTCTCCCACTTGATGGCTGCCATCCTGAGAACTCCTTGCCCTGGTGCAAGAGCCCTGAGCCTTTCCCTTCCTCCTGAAGCTACAGTGCTTGCAGTGTCCCGCATGGGCTGTCCCTGCTGGGAGTGCACAGCTACCTGCTGGGGGAATGCACTGGGGATAGACCTTGTGGATTTCAGTGGTATTGGGATCAATGCCGGTTCTTTAGTGTTACTAATGTTTATTATCTAGTCTTCTTTTATTAAATCTATATTTCAGTCCTCAAGTTTTTTCCCTTTCCTGCGTGGGTAGGTGTGATGAGATGATAGCATAATTGTCTAAAGGACAAGAAATTGTTACGAGTTCATCAAATGCAGCAAACTAAAGCCAGAAATGGCATTGCCACAAGTGTTGGCATCTGCTCACAGGGGTTGTGCTCTCCTGCAAGTGCCTGTCTGCTCTGGGAACTGTGAGATGAACCGGGCCACCCTGCTCTGTCACAAGCAGCATGTTGTCACCTGTCCCCACACAGCCGGTGAATGAGATCTCATGATTGTCTGTACCAGTGTAGCCACAGCTGAGTCCATCACAGTGTGGTCACTGGGGCTGCATGGTGTGGTAATTCAGAGTGGTTGAGGAAATCTCAACGATGTGATGGGTGTGGGGACAAGAAAGTGAACCTCAGTGTGCTGCAACTGGAATTGTGTGTCACAATGTTTTTTTCTTCTTCATTTAGACAGAGTTGGAAAAGCTTTGTGCTTGTAAAATGATAATTCTTCAGCTCATGAACTCTTTTTTTATTATGTCCTTCAGCTAATAGACATATGGTAACTAACAATAAACATTTATATTTGTCTTGCCTCTGATGTAAAAAATCAGAGTGATGTTTAATATGAAATGGTGTCTGTTGCCCCTTCAGTGAACTGCTAAAAAGCAGAACAATAACTGGCTTGGTGCTTTAGAAGTCACAAATGACATTTGGAATGGCTGTATTCATTACCCCCTGCAGATTTGTTTTCATAATCTAAACCATTTCTCTGTATGTTGTATGACTGACAGCATGCCTGTAATTCCAGTGAAGTCCTTGTAGATAGTACTTAGTCATATGGCACAATATCTCTAAATTCCTTAAGAGCATGACCACATGGCAAGTCTATCCAATTTAGTATCTTGCTGTGAAGATGCAGTACACAATAAAAGGTAAAAAGATTTAAAAGCAAGGCTTTAATGCATAAAACATAAAGGATCAGTGGCTCTCTCTGCCTCTGTTATAACTTCAAAATCACCATCCGTAAAAACAGTGCACAAAGCCAAAATAACAAGGACTAGGAAATAACTTCAGTCCTAAGGCACTTTCATTCCATATCCTCACTTCTTGCTTTTACAGCCAGGCCGGCAAATAGGATCATGGCCTTGATAATCAATCAAAGTGCTTTCCTATAGCAAACCCTTGAGGCTCAGTGGTGAGATCTTGTCCTGGAGCCAGCTTAGCCTTACAGGAGCACAGCTGCTATAGCAGGGGCACACCACGGCTGATCTGCATGGAGATCACAGTCTCAACAGCCTGGTGCCCCTTTTGGCACCAAGCCTCCCCAAGTTGCTGTTGTTGCAAATGTCATGGAATCACAGAATCATCCATGTTGGAAAGGCCTTTCAGATTGTGAAGTTCAACCATCACCCCGGCACTGCCAAACTCACCACTAACCCATGTCCCCCAGCACCACGTCTGCCCATGCTTTTAAATACCTTCAGCGATGGCGACTCCACACTTCCACGGGCAGCCTGTTCCAATATTTGATAACCCTTTTGGTGAAGACATTTTCCTTAATATCCATCCTAAACCTCTCCTGGTGCAACTTGAAGCTGTCTCCTGTTGTCCTATTGCCTGTTAACTTGGGAGAAGAGACTGACCTCCCCTGCTACACCCTCCTTTCAGAGAGTCGTAGAGAGAGAAAAGGTCTCCCCTTCATCCCCTCCAGGCTGAACAACCCAAGCTCCCTCAGCTGCTCCTCACAAGACGTGTGCTCCAGGCCCCTCACCCCCCTCTCATTGCAGTGCTGGCACATGCCTAGAGAAGGGCAATGTCTTTCTTGTAGCGAGGGGCCTTTTGGTGTAAAATATTTTTCCTAATACCTATCCCAAACCTCTGGTGGCACAACTTGAGACAGTTTCCTCTTGCCCTGTCGCCTGTTTCTTGGGAGAAGAGACCGACCGCACCAGCTCCATCGCCTGACCCCGGCT
>VZRU01016462.1:0-11521 GCA_013398155.1 Pedionomus torquatus | reverse complement strand
CCCAACGGATGGGGCTCGAAGGGCAGGGTAAGAGAGAGCCGTGGGCATCGGCGCAATCCCTGAGTCCGATGTGTCCCGGGAATCCCGCTCCAACGTCTGGGACCGTATCGGGCAGCGTTCCATCCCGATGTGAGGGATGGAGATGGCGCAGCAGGTTGTCTTTGTTGTGCTGATGCTGGGCAAATGTCAGCCACTGCCCCCGGGAGGTTGGGGCCAGCTCAGGGCTCCCTTGGGCTTGGTTGGATGCATTTCACTGTTGCTCGCTGAGTTACTCCAGCGTGTAGTCAACTGTGACCTTGACTGCGATGGAAGGTTAGTCAATAGCATACGCAGAAAGTGTGGTACAAGTTCAGTGAATAATTCCTATTAGTTCTCTACTGGCAGATTAAATGGCGTGTGGTGTTGAATAAATGCAGGGATTTACATAATCTTTTAAAAACAGTTTTCACAGAAATTTACTGATCTGTAACTGAAAAAAGCCATAATGATCTAGCCTGATTTCCTAGTGCTGTGGCTACTGCTTCCTATGTGCAGATGTTCAGGGATCTTTACAGGTTCCTGTGTGATTTGTTTTCCCTCTTTGGGAACAAATGCTTTGAACAAATGCTTTGTACAAGCTGATGGAACCCCTTATTAAACATGAAATTGTCTGTGTAGGACCTGAAGAGCTTTGGTATCCTACAGGCATATGGTTACTCAGTGCCTGTGCCTTCTGTTGGAGAGGGAAGAGATGGGTGGGACTGCAGATAGAAATAAATAAAACCTTTACAGTGCCCTAACTAACGGAGCCAGCAGAGTTCAGCATCCATCAGCAGCCACTCTCTTTTCTCATCCACTGTAGGGTTTTTTTGCCCACGCTGTCCCTGCCAATTTCCCTCTCTCTCTCTGACAGCCAAATCCCCCTGAGCACCTGAGCTGCTAGGTGTTTGCATCCAAGCACTGGAGGAGGATGAGGGCAGTTGTCTCTGGTCCCTAGGTCTTGGCAGTTTCCTGCTTTTGACAGTTCAGCTGTGAGGGATAAATCCCAACACTTCTGCATCATTAGGAAGAGCCGTAAGACACTGCAGTGTTCAGGGAGTGGGGAAGTATGTGGCATAAGCATAAGAGGACTGTCTCAGACAGCACTTTAAGTGCTCTCACTAAATAAGGACAAGGTTCATGCTTTCTAGATTGTTCTAGGAAAAGGGTGACCATCTACCAGGTCATTGACTTTGCGAGGAAGGGATGTCTATGTGCTGGTGTGGTGGCTGTTGGGAGGGTGGAGAGGGTATCCTGAGAAACAATCGTGGGGAGTGGTGGAGAGAGAGGAGACTGAAAAGCCAAAGTTTCTGACCCTGCTTCCAAGCTGCTGGTGAGTGGGTGGCTGCAGAGCGTGGCCCAAGTGCATCTCCTCACCACAGGCAAAGTCAAGGAGACCAGCTGCCCCAGCATCAGTGTGTGCCAGCCAGCTGTGTCCTAGCTCTGCCTTGGCCTGGGGCAGTGCCAGGCTCACTGGTGCCACCAGGCTGGTTAAGGGGTACATGGAGAGCAGGGGCTGGTGCTCAGTGAGTGAATGGAGCAGGCTGGCAGCATGTGATGTGTCCAGGTGTGTTGTGAGCTGAGACTTTCTGCTAGTCCGAAGTAGCCTGGAGCCATACTAGGGACCTTACTTGGCAGGTCCCATCCCCTTACTGTAGCCTGGGCACAGCAGCTAGTGTTACAACCCAAGCTCCCTGTGAATATATATCCTGGAGATACCCTACCTGTCCCTCAGTGATCCTGTCTATTTGCCTTGGGGTAAACGTAGCTGAGACCATGAGGATCTGTGATGGTGAGCATAGATGGGATGAAGGGGTGGGGAGCAGAGCTAATGCTGCATTTACCAGAGTGCACAACTTCATCTGTAGGAGAGCGGGTTCTATAGGGCTCCTTCAATATGTAGGTTGAGCTTGGCATTTTGGCATTCAAGGCACTCCCTGTGGACAAGGAGCTATCTGGAGTAAGAAGCCATTTGTAGTTAATGAATGAAAGAGTGGTAAATGAAAATGTCTCAGTGAGGAAAGCTTTTAACGTTATGGAAGCAGTCAGCTTGTATGGAGCTATAATTTGTGCATTAAAAGAGATGCATCTCCAGCCATGAGTGCTGTGCTCCTCGTGGCCAGCAGCATGATATCTGGTACAGTGCAGCTCCAAAACTGCTCTCCTGCTGGTCTAGTGAAGCTCATGTAATCTCAATTCTGTTCATAGTTTTCCATTTTCTTGTCTAGCACCAGCAGAATATTTATGCTTCTCTTCGGTGTGCAAAGCTGGAGTGAAGTTGATGGGAGTTTGGTTGGTGACTTCTAGCAGAGCTTTGCTCTTCTGTGCCGGTGAAAGGGGAGCACTGGGTACGTGGTGGTCAGATGTCAGCAGCAAAGGGAGGTTGTGCCTTTCCAAGGGTCCTTGGGATACCCACGTTGCACTCTTTAGACCAGCTGCTGGGATGCAGTCAGTGCTGTTCCTCTTACGGCGTAAGTGAAGCTGTAATCCAGGGCTAGCAGCTAAAGGAAGTGTAGGCTGTGGTGGGGAGCTCAGAGGCACATCTGTCCCTGGGGGTGGGGAAGGATGAATTGCAGCTTTCACCTGGGGCTCTTTTGTTTCCTCTGGTGTTCCCAGCATCTTGGCTCTTGCTCTGGCCCTGCCTCACGCTTACAGATGGGCTGTGCAAAGGAGATCTCAGCAAGGGGGAAAGGAAGAGCAGGAACCCTGCAAAAGCGCAAGGAGCCCTGAGGAGCACAGATGTCGGGTGGGAACCCTGGGTCTCTCCATCCATGTTTCTTTACTTTAGATTTGAATGGCCCCTGATGTGTGCTACTGATTATAACTCATGGGTGGAGTTTTGGCAGAACAACTGACACTAAAGGTCAGTGTTTAAATAAACAGTCAAACAAAGCAAAAGCATTAACTTGATGGCTGGGATAAACAGCATGCTAAAAGATGAAGGAAAGTTTTCTGATTAGGTTACAGAGGGAACAGCCAAAGCTGAAGTGTGACTACATAAACCATTCTTAACCAAGAGATTGCTTGCAGCGTAAACATTAGAGCACCAACAGTAAAATACTGTGTTAGAGGTGCAACTTCAGAGCTACAGTACAAAGTGCTGGTGATACCTAGGAGAGGTATGAAGGTTTGACCTCAAGGAGAACAGCCAGGGACCTTTGGTGGTGGATAGACATGGGTGATTTGGGCTCAGACCTTCAGCACAGTCTCTCTCCTCCCATCTTCTCCATGCTTGGGATTCTGCTGGGATCGAATGGGAAAGTCATGGCAAGGCAGGAGAAGACTCCACCAAGGTATGTGGCCTGGGTGACCAGAAGACGGAGCTCAGGCCTTGCCAGGAGAATGCTCAGCCTTGCTCTGATGTGTGGTTCCGTGCTCTAACAGAAATGTGCACATCATCTTCACCTCACCTTTGCTTTCCTCGAGAGTGCTGTGGGCACTGTAGAGTTGAGCAGTTTAAGAGCAGGCATGCACATGAATGAGATCTGTGATTGTTAGTCTTGAGGCACCACTAGGAAAATAGCAAGGGCTCTCCCTTCTGCCTCAGGACTCAAATCAGCTGCACGGCCGTGGCTGAGCCAGAGCTTCCTCATGCTCTGTGGGACTGGCCGGGTCCCTGCAAGGAGAGGGTTGTGTCTCAGGCTAGTTGCAAATTTTCCAAAGGTGCCATTCTCCACATTGTGACAGAGAAATGAAATATGTGGGAGATGAGATCAGAGAAGCAAGCATTTGACAAAACCCAGACAATCCGTGTTCTTACAGTGCTGTCAAAATTAGTCATCTGGCAGCAATTTTAAGTCTCCCACAGAGTAAACTCTGATTTTCTGTAGACCATTTCTGTACAGATTAACTGAAGATACGTTTACTGCTTTGCCAGAGAGATTTACAAAGGATGCAGATGCAGAGCATCTTATCTGAGAAGGAGCAGCTGCACAGGCTTTGCCCACACTGTGTTGGCCAGCCCAGTGGCACCCCAAGGCAATGCTTGGTGGCACCTGGACACACTCACAGTTCTCAGCTACCCATCTGTGTCCAACTCTGGGGCCACCAAAATCAGAAGGACACGGGTCAGAGGAGACCATGGAGAAGCTGCAAGGGCTGGAGCCCCGCTGCTGTGAGGATGGACTGAGAGAGTTGGGAGGGTTCAGCCTGGAGAAGAGAAGGCTCCAGGGAGACCTTTGAGCCCCTTCCAGTCCCCAAAGGGGCTCCAGGAACCTGGGGAGAGACTCTTGATCAAGGAGCGGCGGGACAGGACAAGGGGGAAAGTTTTTAAACTGGAAGAGGGGAGATTGAGATGGGATCTCAGGAAGAAATACGTTCTTGTGAGGGAGGTGAGACCCTGGCCAAGGTTGCCCAGAGAAGCTGTGGCTGGCCCTGGCCAGGTTGGACAAGGCTTTAAGTAACCTGGTTTGGTGGGAGGTGTCCCTGCCCAGGGCAGGCTGGTGGAATGAGATGATATTTAAGATCCCTTCCCATCCAAACCATTCTGTGATTCGGTCTGCCAGCATATGAACTCCCAGCAATTGCTGTGTGGCACAACCTCTGCTTCTAGACAACTGTGGGACATGCTTGCCAAAACCTCTGTGGTGCTGTGGGACATGCTTGCCAAAACCTCTCTCTGAGACTGTGGGCAGCGTGCCAGGAGAAGAGGCATGGTTTTGTTTGATCTGGGCTGGGCTAGGCTTGTGTGGGTGACTCAGTTTCAGGCAAAATAGGAGATAAAAAGCTCCTTAGCGGTGATATTAAGAAGGTTTTGATGGGAGGCAAAAAGTCGTTTTGTTCTCTCTGTGTTTTTTTTCAGCTTGAACTATAATTATTCATGTCTGAATTTATACTCACACAGAGAAAATCAGCTTTCTGCATAGAATCCTCTATTAATAAGCTAAATTCACTTTGATCAGTGTGAAGACTGTTTATATACAGCGTTTGTAGTGATCTTGGTGCTCAAGAGAGACACAAAATATATGCAGGTTCCTCCTTGGGTGTAGTCAGTATGCTGTGTTTGCATAATTTACGTAGATGAGACATGGGAGGAAATTCTGCCCCTGCACAAGTGGATGGGAGTTTTGCTGCCGGTTCAGCCAGGGCAGGTTTTGAGGTGACTGCAGAGTCAGCCGTTGCAGCTTGCTCGGGCAGCTTCTGTGGATGTGCCTACAGAGAGATTATTGCTCACAGGGGCTTATTCAAAAAAAACTCTTAAACACATTCTTAAAATTAATCACATGCTTTCCTGAACTGGGACTCGCGTGCTGTGAGGTGCTGGCTTTAGCCCCAGGCCATGAGGTGACCTGGTTTGCTCCTGCCTGAGCAGACCCTAGTTGTACATGGGATGATGGGAATCATCTTGTGGAGAGGAGCAGGGCCCCAAGTACACTGGGCAGCCACGTGTGGCCACTTCTTAGCAAATTTCCAGCATTTCTCCCACAGACACTCTGTCCAGAAGAGATGAAGCAATAACTTGCTCCCCCATGCACACCTGTGTCCCAACACGTGTGCTGTAGGACAAACTGTGGTCAGTGCAGCCATTTCTTGAGGGTTTTGGAGGCTATGGCAAGCTTTGCTAAATCTTACCCTTCCCAAGACATCATTTAAATATCTCTTCTCCTGGCCACGATTATGGAGAGAGCAAAGCATCCAGCCCTTACACGCATGTGCGTTTACCTCATCACACTTTCTAGCTGTATGCTGAGAGTGGTTTGTTCTGCACCAGGGACAGCATCATGAAAATGCAGGTGTCCCTGTGCTGATGGTATCTGCCCCAACCGTCAATGCAGTGGAATGCCTGGGACAGGTGGGTGGTGGGGGTTCCTCAGCTTATGCCAGCAATGCGGTTCTGGTGCATGCAAAATCTAGTGGTTCTCGGGCTTTGTTTTGGCCTATTCTGGTATCTAGAGGTATTTGCAGAGCCCTGCTCCCCAGAACCAGGAGCATTTGAACCTGGACTATCTGCTTAGTGCATATTGTAGCATCCTTTTATATCTGCAGCTCAGTGGCTCTTGCAGCATTTCACTTAGCCCTTTGCACGCTCATTTACTGTCTCTAATGCTACAAAATTACACAAAGCTTTTGACATTTCTTTGGCCTGAGGATGCAAGTCTCAGTCATACACAGCAGCTGAATGGCAGCCAGGCGTGAGGCATGCGTGTGCTTCAGCTTCCCTAGTTAATTGGCCTCATCGCTCCTGCTCTGTCCAAGGAAGAAAAGGGTGGGTTGATTTGCCTTTGTGAGCATTGTAGTCATATCATAAATGCTGGACTATATCTCTGCTGCCACTATATCTCTCTGTCTCTTTCATTGCCTTAAAAAGTACAAATCAAAGCTCTCCCTTGCTGGCTCCTTTTCCCTTTAGCACAGCCCTGACTTACCTTTACAGCTTTTCTCTTCCTCCCACTGCTTCTCTAATGTGGTCAGATCTGCTCATTCTTGACCCCTTTCTCACCCCTCTCTCCTTTTTTGCTGAAATGCAATTTTTTTTCTCCCCTATTAATATCTCCTGCCCTGGGGCTGTCCCTTAGGGAGCAGCCGCAGCTGGGAGAAGGAGACCCTGCCTGTTTGGTCCAGAGCGCTCCCTGCTCCATCCCCCTGCTTTTGGCTCCTTGCTGGGTGACACCCCCACCACAGCCTGGTCCCTTCACCCCTAGAGGAGGACTCTCCATAGGGGTGCAGCCAGAAAGACATCTCACCTGTGCAGTGTTAATACCTGGTCATGTCAGTGCCATGTGTTACTGTCTGTAATAACCATATATATAAAAAAGTGTATTTTGGCAGTGGGGGTGTGGGCTGGAGCTGCACTGCAGTGTCTGTGTGGAACAGGGTGTGTCCCCCAGCAGGGCTGAAGAAGGCAGGGTTTGGGATGATGGCTGGCCCTGCACCAGCCAGGCTCTGCCAGCCTGACAAGCCCAGGTCTCTGTGGCTCGGCACTGGAGAGACAGGGTGGGCTGGAGCGGGGACTAGGGGAAAAGGCTGGAGAGGCACAAGAAGCTTGGCAGAGGCTGAGTTTATGATAAGGGCAAGCAGGAAAAGCACAGCTGGGAAAGGAGAAAGGAGCCTCCATCCATCTCTTGGAGGGAGATGATGGTACTGGCTGGGAGGGCTGAATGCCCACAAGGCTGGTTTTCAGAGGCAAACCCAGCCACTTTCCGTGGTAGTTTGGGGGTCCAGAAAGTTGCATTGAACTCAGACCTAAGTTTCCCTCGCAGTTCTGTCTTTTCCTCTGTGCCTGGAGAGCCCTGTCCCTTTCCATAACCCTGCAGCTTGTATAGGTGTCTTCCACTGGGGGAACCTTTGAGGTGCTTCTGTTGGCAATGGCATTTTGGCTGCGTGTGGGTTGAAGCATTGCAGAGCCTGTCTGCAGCCCTCCTGTGTTTGAGAAGAGTTTGCCTTTGCAGTCACTGGAGCTGCCTGCATCAGTGTCCAATGGCTGCAGCCCGAAGATGAAGCATTGATGGGAGTTAAGAAAAACAACTTCCTGAGCTGGTGAAACCACTGCAGATATCTCTGGGGTTTGACTTTGCTGCCAGGCCCATTAGCTGTATTGCTGAAGGCAACCCAAAACCATCTTGCCACTTCCTGCTGTTTTTCCCCAGTGTTGCTCTATAGGCTCGGGTGAGCTGCTTGGCCATTGCCAGCCTTGTTCTGAGCCCCAGAAAAGCTGAGAAGTGTTTTGCCTGCTCGTACTTGGGGAGTGGCTGTATGTTTGACCTAACCCTGTGTGCGAGTGGTTTCTTGAGTGAAAAACAAGTTTCAGGAAAGGGAGGAGCTCTGCTTATGTGCTTAATTGTTTTAAGATGTTCTGAAACTGACTATTCTGGAACTGGATGCTAAATATAAAACTGATACTACATAAATAAATGATGAAATACCAGTGACATCTGAAAAGCACTTTGGGATGCTCCAGTTAAGAAGTTATATAAATAACATGTATTATTATCATTGTAATTACTGGTTTCATTTTAGCATGCCTGCAATTACAGAATGTTTTGACAAGTTGTATCTGGCAGAAATTCAGTTGTCCTATAGCAACCTGTACCCTTTTATCAATTTCTATTAATGCTATTATTTTCAGAGGAGAAAGTCAGAGCTGGGCTATGTTTTCATCTCTCTTGTGCTCTGCGGCAGATACTCAGCTGGGTGCAGGTGCAACTCTGCTGACACAGAGCTCTGCTGATCCCTCCCTCCACTCCTGGTGCAGAAAGGTTGGATTTGAGCCCCGTGCAGGCAGGGACACGCGGGGCTGAAGGGGTTGTGTCTGGGGGCTGGAGATGCCTTGGCAGCCTGTACTGAGCTGTCACTGGTGTCTTTCACACAGAAGCACTTGGTGATCTCAAGGAAGGTCAGGGCACAGAGGACAAGGGTACTGAAAGCAGTCTCAGATGCTTGTCCTAATTCGCTGCCCTGTGCAGGAGTGGCGCTGGATCACTTCCAGCGAGTGCTTATGGCAGAGATGGACCGTGTCCTCAACTACCACTTCCCTTCAATGCTAATTTCCCTTTCAGCTCTCCACTTGTCGAGGGCATCATTTTCAGAGTTGATGCCAGAAGGGTCAACGCACGTGGGCTGGAGCTGCGGCACTGCCTGGCAGCCCGGGCCACCAGCAGCTTGGCTGTGAACTTGCCCTGCTTTGTTGTACGCAGCTTCTTTCTGACAGCTGCTTCCTCTGCCTTAAGTGGTTATGCAAGAACCTTGGGCGTTCAGAAAAAAACAGCCTTTCTGGCCCTTGTTAACTAAGTTTCAAAATGTGATCTGCTAAAGACTGTGAAGTGTGAAGCACACTTCCAGATAAGTGTAAGGGAAATGAAGAGCCATATGCTGATTCATCCGATTTCCTGTCATTTCTAAGCCAGTCTGAAGGTGTTTCGAGGCCTGAATTAGTTTTATTTGCCAAAGCTGTAATGACTGGTAAATATTTGTATGTATACACTGGCATCAGTTTCTTGACTGTTTCTTCAAGCCAACCAAGTGGATGTATTGCTCTGCCTCTCAGAGGCAGCCCTGATAAGTGCAACACTTGCTTTGTCACTAGAGAATTGGGCATTGCATGGGAAAAAGGAGACAAGGTACAAGTTATGCAGAACCAAGCCTGCCCGTCACAGTGCTCTGATGAAGTTCCACAGCTGCCCAGGGCTGTGGCAGGAGGAGGGAAGCATGGGTCAGTGAGATGCTTTTGCACAGGACTCAGGCAGGGTGGAGGGAAGGGTGGGAGATGGGGCAGGCTCTTGCTCTGCCTATTTGGATAGAAAGAGTGAGTCATTTTCACTGCAAGTGTTTTCTTGCAGGATGCCAGGACTGTGCACCTTCAGTTCCCTCTGGTAGGCAAACACCCAAATTACAACTGTTACATTTTAAACTCTTATTTCAGAGAAAGGCTTGTCGCAGCTCAAAGTTCTCACAGTTGTTTGGTGCTGTATATGTATGCATCAAAAACATTTTTCAGCTGTGGAAAAGGAGGTAATTGCACCTGCAGAAGGTGCTGAAGTACCAATATTTTTTGGTTTAGCTGGCTTTTGCAGTCTTTTTCCCACCATAGCTGTATAGTGCCATTTCTCCTCTCTGTCCCATGCTCACCTATTCATTATTATTATTTTTTTCTTTATAATGTGATCTCTCCTGAACCTGCTGGGATTCCCTAGAGCAGCCCTCCCCACCGCGTGGCTTTTTATTTTTCTGGGAGCTCCTGTCAGACACAGCCATCTCCATTTAACACAGAGCAAGGCTGGGAGAGGTTCACCAGCCCGAGCTCTTCATACTGTGGCTCAGGGCAGGAGCTTGACGCGAACCGGCACCTAACTCCTGTGTGGAAATGGGAGTGTGGGGGCTCCCACCCAGAGTACACTCTGATGGCACCCCTAGCAATGATGCACTTGCAGCTGTCTCCTACTGTCCAGCTGTTGGGGTCCCTTGTTCCCCTGTGCCCACTTCTGGGTGCTGGGGACTGGGGAAAGGGGAGTCTGTTCACGTGGACTGCAGCTGGGAAGTGTTTCCTTCCAGGGTGTAGCATGAGCACTGCCAGGGAAAAGGCAGGTGCTGAGATACCCTGCTGAAGGCATCACCTAACATCTCCTCAGGGAGCCCATGCTGCCTGAGGGAGGGTGTGTTTGCTGCTGGGGGAGGAGAGCCCTCAGAGAGCTGGTGTGCCACAGTTCCAGCCCATGTGAGCCTGGTGAGCAAGCTGCTTCATTGCCTCTCTTCTGATTTTCTCCCAAAATGTGACTTTGCTGAGAAGGCAACAAAGCTCCTAGCAGTGGCAAGGCTGTGTTGTGTTGTCAGTGCTGCCATGTGTGTTGACTCACACTGTCTCTCTGCTTCTTCTCCTCCTCCCCTCTCTCCTGGGCTTTTGAATACGTCGTCTTTGGGACAGAGACTTTATTCTGGCTTGGCCCTGGATCATGGTGGTTCTAGTTGCTGGATAGCCAAGATCAGGGTTTTCCACTTTTCACTGCTCTTTCTTATGCCCAGGTTCCTGGAACGATGCATTATGTGTGCATTATGAACCTCAGCTTTTTAAAAAGAAGCTCTGCAGCTTCTTGTAAGCTTGAGTTAGAGCTTGTGAATGAGATCAGATGGCAGTGCAGGAGCTTGGGGCAGAAAAAAATGAAGAGTCACAAATGTGCTGTTTAAAAAAACCCCAAAGCTCAGCAACAACAAAAAACCAAAACACAAACCAAACAATTTTAAACGACTGCACAATTTGAGAGCCCTCACCTGAGATAATTGAAGCTGTGCCTTTAGAAAAGCTTTTCTTTGGATAGAAATTCCTCTGTTCCATGTGCCTATATGGTTTGCCAAGTGAGTTTTCTGAGTTCCCATTTAAATTTTCCCATGTGCTGCCGCATTTCATGAACAAAACAAAAAATAGGGAGTTCTCTTTGCTCTCTGCAAGGTATCTTTGCATTTCTAGACTGTGGTGGGAAGTGGACCCTCTCTGCCCTGGGCTGTTCCCAGACTCAGAACTGACCATGACTAGTATGTCCAAAGGGTAGTTGTGTGCTTCCCTTTTTTTCCTGCCTTTAGCTTTTAATCAATTCCCCAGATTGGCTTTGCCTCCTATTTTCAGTGTATTTCACCCACTGGGTCCTTTTGGGATTTGTTTTAAAATATGGGCTTTGCAAGGCTTTCCACATTAGTGCATTCTAGAGTTGCAACAGATGAGGCAGTAAATTGATAGGCTGTAAAATGCTGGCTAAATTTTGGGGAACAGTTGTGCAGTTGGAGGCAGGAAATACCATCTGAAATACTATTCTCCTCTTTCTCTAGCTACTCTAAAGAACCATCACTTTTAATATTTGGATCGCTCATGTCTAGCTGCTTTGTGAGTGTGGGTGGGAGGCACTGAGTTGAGCTTCACTTGTGAGGAAGTGAGAAAACTCCCTGTCCCTGCTGCAACAACCCACAGGCTTTTTGGTGGAAGGGTCAGCGGAAGCACTGCAGGGCTGTGCCTGGCAGTGATGGAGCTGGTTTTGTGTGCACGAGCTTAAAAGGACTGTTGTGGTTTAGCCTCAGACGG
>VZRU01016460.1:57387-149908 GCA_013398155.1 Pedionomus torquatus | reverse complement strand
ATGGGGTCTTTGAGCAGCCTGTTCTGGTGGCAGGGATTTCAGGTCTCAGGCAGCCGAGTGAATACTTGGCATGAAGTGTTTCACCTTGACTAATTCATTAGTCTAGTTTAAAGTAAGGGAGTCTCTGTGAGCTTCAGTCGCAGCACATCAGTGGGTGTTACATGTTGCTTTCCTTGCTTCAGAGGCACAAGTTGACCGCTTCTTCCTCTGAACTTCACTGCCCAGGGAGGTTGTGGCTGCCCCATCCCTGGAAGTATTTAAGGCCAGGCTTGATAGGGCTTGGAGCAACCTGCTCTAGTGGGAGGTGTCCCTGCCCATGGCAGGGGGGTTGGAACACGATGATCTTCAAGGTCCTTTCCAACTCTAACCATTCTATGGTTCTATGTTTCAGCTCTATTTACCGTGCAGAGCCCATCGTCTCCGATCACCATTCTGGCCCAGCACACAGGGGAGGGTTGTTGAAAGTCACATTAGCAGCATATGCTAACAAAAAACCCCAACATTATCACCCACAGACATTAAAGAACTCGGTTACAAACAAAATCGCTCCTCAGCTACACCAGGTGCTGGTGATGCTCTTGTGGTGACTGAGACTCAGTGCGATCTTACAAAAAATAAAGAGCTGCAGGTTGAGATCTGGTTTAGCAGCGCTGGCACAGGGCTCGGAGAGACCACTTGCCTTCCTTTGCTGGAATCTGTGGTCAGGATTTCCAGGTGTTGGGTAGTAATGATATCCACTGCATGGAGGGTGGGCAAGGAGAACATACGACTGAAATTAAGTCACAGGTACTTGTGTGTGAAGGACTGAAAAATCCAGAAGGTGGAAGGAAGCGGGGTAAATGCTTTCCCTGTGTGTCTCTCCTTGTTCCCTTTGGCACTGAAGTATTGAAATCTAGGCCAGCTTTGTTGGTAGGGATTATGTGCCATGTGGAGTTGTTAGAATTTGGAGAAAAAACACCTCTGTGTATCTCAAGTGAAGTTGTAGTGATCGGTGACACAGAGAGCTACCATCCGTGGAGTGGCAGTCACTACGGCGTGAGTTACTGCCCCTGTCCCTTAGGGCTGTCCCCTCATTACTACAAAGCATTTTATCCAAAATCCTTGAAATCAAAGAGGCCAGGTGAAGGGATTACAAGCATCCACATCTACCTCACAAGTTGTTACCTATCGTGTGTCTAATAGCCGGGAAATAATAGCATCTGACAGTCTGAAATACCAGTGAGGAAAACTAGTCGCATCCTTCCTTCAGTATATGTGGCTCCTCTTCTTTGGAGTATTTTCTCTGTTCTTTCTTTTTCTTTCCTTCGTCTTCAGAGTTGGTTGCATTACTTGCCAAGTTTTAATCTTAACCACGACTGCCTCGCACTCTCTTCTTTGTATTGGATCTTGACAAAGTGGAGGAAAGGCAGGTGATACTGGATGTAGAATCACATTTGCTGTAACGATCACGGGCTGGTATTTTGCCAGGTTTATACTCTTGCCTGCTGATGAGGTCTTAAAGATGAGTATTGAGAATATTCGCTCAGTTCATGAACTAAAAGAAGCTGGGAGCCTCTGCAGATCTGTACTTTGGATATTTGTGAATCCTACTGCAATAGTTTTAGAAGTGAACTGTGTTTTAGAGTCACAGGTCAGACAGAAGAAGAACAGCACGGACAACCCAGGAAGAAAGATAAAAGCAGAATTTCGTTGTGTAAGATCCCGCAATGGACTAATGTCACCTTAAGGGTTCCTCCCCTGGTTCTAGGAAGCACACACCACCTGTCCATGAAATAAAGAACCTTTCCCAGCAACAGGAGGGACCAAGCACAGGAGAGGGACCGGAGCTTGTGGCGTTGGGCAGGGATGGCAGTTGACCTGCACGCAGGGTAGCAGATGGAAGAAAAAAACATAGAATGTTTTATGTCATCAAAGGATACTGGGTTTGTGCATATGAAATTTGACAAGCTCAGGTGAAGTAATATTTAGAACTAACAGAGGTAATCCCATTTACTTGCAGAAACTTTCTCAGTCTCAGCGATTGAAACCACTGGCTTCCAGCAGAAAGGGCCCAGAGGATCTGACCTCTTGAGATACCAGAGATGTACTTTGTGCTACAGCTCAGTGCATTTGGCTGTTTAACACCCTCAGGGTCTTTATCCGTAATCTCAGTACTTGTCCTATATCTTCTGGGAAAATGAGCGCTCTTGGAGCATTAATTGCGTTAGGCATGGCAGGCTGCAGCAGCAGGCACGGACGTGAGGACACCTAATTCGTTCACTCGTGATTGTGTCACTTTGGAGAAAGTTGGTGCTTTAAAGCTTGCAAGATGAAGAACAAGAACTGAGAGCTTACACAAGCACCAGAGTGGAAGGTGGAGTCCCTGGCCTTGTACCAAGAGAGCACTTGGGCTTTGGTCACAAATTGGAGAGAAAAAACCCCCATCAAGTGATGCGGGAGGGGATGGGGTCGCTGGGTGGCTGCAGTCCCTTTGAGCAGATGGTGGTCTGGATTTTACATTCCCTGTCATCCACATCCCCCAGCTCTCTCGTGTGTGGGAGCAGTTTCTAAAGTGGCTTACAACCAGTAATTAATTCCAGATTGCTCTGGAATTTTGTTGAAGTGTAACAAGACCCTGAAGCGGACCTGTCTCTGGAAGGGTCGAGTTCTCTTGCCCCATCCGCTGTACCCTGCTCTCTTCGGTGCCATGTCCAGGTGAAAGTTCTGAGCTTTCATTTTGCCTGATTCAGCTCCGAGGTTTGGATCTGTTCTTATTAATGCCATTTCAGGGACATAAAAATAAAACGTGTATCAGTGAGAGAAAAGGAAGGCTGAATTCTGTCAGCAGAGACACGGTGGCTGTTGGGGAGGTTTTCTACAAGAGCGTGCTGGTGAACATTTTTAACCAGCGCTGGTGTGAGATAGACTTGCCTTTGTTCCCATCCCTGTAGTCTGCACCACAGACCCGGAGCTCAGCCTCTTAACTCTTGTTTTGCTTTCCTGCCAGACCCTGGATGGGCGCATCATAATACGCAGCCATGCCCGGGTGTCGTCCTTGACTCTCAAAGAAATCCAGTACACGGACGCCGGGGAGTACGTGTGCACGGCCAGCAACACCATCGGGCAGGACTCCCAGGCCATGTACCTTGAAGTGCAGTGTAAGAAGCGGAGGGGAAGGTGGGGAAAGGCTGTTCATTCAGAGCGGGGGGACTCTTTTGATTTCTTTTTTCAGCCATGAGACCGAGGCACCTACAGCCAGGGAAATGTATGGTGTTTAGGCAAAGGGCACGGGAAGCAACTGGGTCTGGAATGACTTTGTTGGAGGTGTATTGCTGTGTGCGTACGTGCAGATGTTCGCTGTGGCTGTCTCCAGCTGGGATACTGTTTGCACCTTGAGGAGACCACGTGCCACGAGTCTGCCACGGTCCCGTTTGTTGGGAAGTGTTTGTAGAACATCCTGGCATACACTTCCCTGGATGCAGAGATGCTGCCTGCTCCTCCCACACTGTGCTAGGGATTAAGTATGTTTTCTCCTTACATCCTCCAGCAAAAGACACCCTCCAGATGAGAGGACGGTTCCTGTTTCATATATTAGATTCCCTTCCCCACATTAATCGGGAACCCGGCCAAGGGATCCTTAAAGTGAGACTGACTTGGCTACTTCAGGAGGTTTTCTGATACAAATTGCCTTCACGGATGTGTCTGTCTTTCAGATGCCCCCAAGCTTCAGGGGCCCGTGGCTGTCTATACCTGGGAAGGGAATCAAGTGAACATCACCTGTGAGGTCTTTGCTTACCCCAGTGCTGTCATCTCCTGGTTCCGGGATGGACAGCTGCTTCCCAGCTCAAACTACAGCAATATCAAGATTTACAACACTCCATCAGCGAGCTACCTGGAGGTGAGAAAAACCAAGGAGAGGAGAAGGGCGTATATGCAGCCAGGAAGGCTCATTGCTACCAAATAATTCATATTCCTGATGCTGAAGGAGTGCAGTCTTTTGTCATGGCACCCTGTTGGCAGACAAGAAGTTGTGCAGTGTTTCTGGCACATAAATGTGAAGAAAATGAGATAATAGAAGCCACTACCCCGTCCTTGCCTTTAACTTTCTGCCCACTGCAGTTCTCCCCTCCTTGAACTGCCCCCAGAGCATTAGCACAAATACTTTATTGCGGCTTTATTCCAGCAAAACGCAGAGTGAGAAGGGTTTGCTGCTCCGAGCATGAATCTTCATTCTTTCCACAGGTGACACCAGACTCTGAAAACGACTTTGGGAACTACAACTGCACTGCTGTGAACCGCATTGGCCAGGAGTCCTCCGAGTTCATCCTCGTCCAGGCAGGTGAGCATCCCGGGCAGGGGAGATGAGGAATTGTGTATCCAGCCCTTGAGCTGAGGTGACAGAGTCACTGTTCTTTCTACTTCGCGTTGGTGGGGCAGCAGGAGAACCAGCTTCTACTTTCAGAGAGGCTGTTCATGTATTTTTGTGTCGAGATGGGTTGTAAACAACAAAATCCTCAGCACCTCTGTTTCCATGTTTCTGAAGGGTCTCATTTTTCTCCGCGCTTCCAGTGCTCTTTGACAGAGTTGTGCTCTTTGATTTCTGGCAGCCATATACACGCACATGTGCTTCTCTAAATCAGAAAAATAGCCCTAATAGTGCAGGCAGTGCAAGGCAGAAACCTCAGAGTACTGTGTACTGGGCAAAGAGGCCCAGTATCTGCCCGCATGATGGACTGGAAGGGCCTTTGGTGTCCTCTCATGGCTGCCGTAGAGGCAGATTTAGGAATAGTCAAGCGCCCTGTAGAATTGGAGCGCCCTGTGGAAGAGCCTGTAGGGGTGAAATAGCATCCAGGATGCTCTTGCTGGTCTGCTCCGGTTGTCCTCTTTTGAAGAAGGTACTGCAGGTCTCTAGCCTCTTATTGGAGAGGCAAGATGAAGGTCTGTGCACTGACCAGTGAGTAAAAGCCCTTTTAACAACCTTCTTCTCCTAAGAAGAGCCTTTGGCCTGCCCACCTCTCCCTTGTGAAGCCATGACAAGGGTGTGTATGTACAATATTCTGTTATTCCCAGTTTTCTGTTTTCATTGGCACTGGAACTGGGGATCCTTGTTTCCTGCTGTCTTCTTTATCACTGGTTGTTCTCCTTTTTTTACCCCCAGATACTCCGTCCTCTCCTTCCATTGACAGAGTGGAACCCTATTCCAGTACTGCCCAGGTGGAATTTGATGAGCCTGAAGCTACTGGTGGGGTGCCCATCCTCAAGTACAAAGCAGAGTGGAGAGCACTGGGAGAGGGAGAATGGCATTCAAGGCTGTATGATGCAAAAGAAGGTAGGATGGTAAAACAAGATGTTACCTCTCCCACATGCATGTCAAAAGACTTTCTTTCCTGTAGAGGAAAGCCAGAACAGAGGGTTCCTTAGCTCTGGAATTTTAGCTGCAAAGGCCTCGTACAAGTTCATAAGCATTCGGTTTGCAATGACACCTTGAATTTCTGGTTGGAAATGAAGACCCTGCTGTGCTGATAGCTCTAAGCCTGTGACAGGGCACCAGCCGTCTCCACCTGCGTGTTTTAGCATTATGTTCATCTCTATCCCTTCTTTGTCTGAATAAGGTGAAGAACCCAGTGCCTGGTGCCAAATGAGGTTTCACTTCCTGACGGGGGGGTGACTGGGGGCTTCCTACAGAAGGCTTTTCCAGCCTGGTCTGTCAGCCCGTTTAGTTGTCTTTCAGTTCCCCTTGGAACTTCTATTTCCAGAAGCAAGTCCAATTCCCATTGCACCCTGTCTTGTTATCTACAGGAATACTGTATTTGGTCCACGTGGCAAGGTTTTGGTGGCAGGGAGGCGGCTTCTGTGAGCACCAGCTAGAAGCTTCCCCTGTATCCAGTAAAGTCAACACCAACCTGCTCCAAGAGGGGTCCGCCACTGGGCAAAGCTGAGCCCATCAGCAACGGTGGTAGCACCTCTAGGGTGACATAGTTAAGAAGGGGAAAAAAAACCCCAAAGCCTGCACAACAGCAACTGTGAGAGAAGCAGCTGTGTAGAAACCAAGGGCAGTGAAGAAGGAGAAGGAGGAGGTGCTCCAGGTGCCAGAGCAGAGATGCGCTGGCAGTCCCTGGTGAGGCAGGGCTGTCCCCCTGCGGCCCGTGGAGGTTAGTGGTGGAGCACATACCCACCTGGAGCCTGTGGAGGCCCCCACACCAGAGCAGGTGAATGCTGGAGGGAGACTGTGACCCTCCCAGGAACCCACACAGGAGCAGTCTCGTGGGAGGACCTGTGGCCCTACGGAGAGAGGAGCCCACACTGGGGCAGGTTTGCTGTCAGGACTTGGGAGCCCTTGGGGGACCCATGTTGGAGCAGACAGTTCCTGAAGACATGCACCCTGCAGGAGGGACCACGGCTGGAGCAATCTGTGGAGAGCTGCAGCCTGAGGAAAGGACTGTTGTTGGAGACACTCATGGAGAACCATCTCCATTGGGAGGGGCCCCACGATGGAGCAGGGGAAGAGTGTGAGTCTTACCCCCGAGGAGGAAGGAGCAGCAGAAACAGAATGTGACCACTGAGCACTACCCCCATTGCCCATCCCCCTGCACCACTCGGGAGAGGAGGTGGAGAATTCAGGAGTCAAGTTAAGCCAGGGAAGAAGAGTGTGGTGGGGGGAGCACGTTTTTAAGACTTGTTTTTTATTTCTCATCACCACAATCTTATTGGATTGGCAATAAATTAATGTTCCCTGAGTGGAATCTGTTGTGCCCATGACTGTAATTGCTGAGTGATCTCCTTGCCCTTATCTTGACCCACGAGTCTTCCATTCTATTTTCTCTCCCCCGTCCAGCTGAGGAGGGGGAGTGGTAGGAGTAGCTCAGGTCACTTGGTGTTCACTCAGCGTTAGCCCGCCACAAACACACGCTGCTTAAAATAAATCCTTAAGTCCAGTAAACCAAAGGAATTTTAATTTGGGAGCACTAGAAGAGGAGAGTTCTGTTTCAGAGCTGGATCTGCTGTCGCCAATCCTGGCTGGAACAGAAATTCTTTTAGGTCCTCACTGGAATGATGTGTTCATAGAGAGTTGGGTTTATTTTTCTAATTTCTCCCTTTGTGTCTGTGCAGGAAAAAGAAGAGTTTCTTTGTTCATACCATGGTGACCCCACAGCAGGTTCTTTCTGTCTCTTTACACTCTCTCTGACCTCCTTACAGATGGTTAAAGGAGCGAGATGGGTTTCTCTTCTGCTAAGGGCGTTGTGTTCAGCTGGACCAGGCTGCCCAACAGATGGGCAGTTCTGGGTGTTCTCTCTACTATCCCCACGTGACAGTGGTCTTGAAGAGCATTCTTCAAGTTGCTCCTTGGCACAGGCCAAGGGCTGATGCCCTCTGGTGTCTACCAGAACCCTGCAATATCCCCTCCAGAGTGACTGTGTCAGTACACCCCTCTAGGCAGCTGGTTGACACAGAGGTGGTAGCTCTGACCTTTCTCTTTGCACTGTTGACCATGAAGCTGGGCCCAGAAGAGGGCTCCGTTGTACGGGGTGAGGGTGCCAGAAGTACACGATAGAACCGTGGCCTTTATTGTTGACTTAAAGTTGACTTTTCTTTGCTCTTCCTCCCCTTGTTTCTGCCACAGCAAACGTGGAGGGCATGATCACTATCACTGGCCTGAAGCCTGAAACAACCTACTCTGTGAGACTGTCTGCGGTCAACGGCAAGGGCGTGGGTGAGATCAGCCTACCGTCCGACTTCAAGACACAGCCAGTTCGTAAGTAAAACCCAGCCCTCCCTCTGGTTCTCTGTCCTTGCATCTTTCCGAGGAATCTCTGCCGTGCATGAATGAGACCATCTTCTTTTGCAGACCTTCCCACCCCTCTTGTTTCTGTTGTGTTTTCTAATTGTGGTGAATTTCATTACCAATTAAAAACCTTCTTGGAAGGCAGGGGGTAGGGGAGCTATTTTGTTTGTACTAGTTTGCCCTAGGTCACCAGTATAAACTTGGTATGGTCAAAGAGAAGAGACTGTGCCATGGAGAGTTTTAATAAGAGAAAGCAGGGAGTTGAGAAGGGCGTTGGTGGTACAGAATGTAATATTGTCACGTGGCAGGGGACTTTGCGAATTGAAAGAGTTTCGGCATAGAACTTGCCATGAACTGTGAAGGGGAGGGAGGGAGACTCCTCTTTTCTGCCTGTCACTGCTTAACATACCCACGCAGCACGTCGGGCGATTTCCACAACCTCTTGTCTGCTTTGCTTTGGGTAATCTTCCACTCCAATGACAGGATGCTCTGCCATGGCCTAACGCTCCCTCAAAAGGGACAAGAATCGAAAACTGGAGGGTTATTCAAGACAGGAAGGGAGAGAAAGGAGAAAGAAAAACGTAGAGTAGGTAGGGGAGATGTGATGGAAGCAGGCAGGGGAGAGGTGGCCTCATCCTTGTACTGCCGTCTGTGTTCAACCACCTACAAGCCCTGGGGTTCTTCTTCCCCATTGCCCTTGCATTTAGATCTGCAGCCTATTCTTCTTCCTCCCGTTGCACCCGTGCCATGTACCTATTGCATAGATCTTCTGAAAGCACTGCACAGGATCTTCTCCTGAATTCAGAGCCAGCCGTATTCCTAGCCCGTGTACGTGCATGCTTTGAGGCCCCGTGAGCTGTGCATGATCTCGAATATTGTCTGCCAGCTTCTGCCCCCCCAGAGCTGTTGAGCAGGACAGGACCATCCACGTGCTTCGTTGCATGGAGATCTCAGGCCCTGTGCAGTAAGGGGGCCCTCACAATGAGGTCTGGTCTCTTGTGATAACTCCTGTAACCTACCCCACTCCTTAGGGTTGGATTTGAGACAGCTGATGGTATTTTGATTTTCCAGCTCCATGTTCTCTTATCTCCTCTTCTCACCTCTTCTACATTGTATTTTTTTGTCTATCTCTGTCTTTTATTTTTGTCTGTTCCATCCATGGAAAAACTGCAGGCATCCCTCACTCACGTAAGTGCCTCTCTGTGTTTCTTTCACTCTCCTTTTATCTTCATAGAGTGTTCCTCTAACATACATAATATTAGCTTTTAATCTAGTACCCTTCTCCTCTCAGGGTCTTTAGAAATGAAGTAACAGATACTCTCCGTTTCCTAACAAGACTGACTCTAGAATAGCTGCCCTCCTACGGGCAATGCAGCTCTTTGGAAAAGAGCTAGGGGTTAACATCTCTGTCTTTGTTGTGAAGCATGCAATGCCAGTGGCTAACTTAGCGATTGTCTAACAGGAGTAGTTAGCTTGTGGATTGCAGAGCGGAGTAATGGAAGGCTTAATGTTTATGAGTGGATTAAAAAATTTCAAATTCGAATGAAACGTAGTTAATTCAGATAAAAGAAACAACAAAAAACCCACTAGACCGTCTTAGCTAAATTGCAGATCTGCTTTAGATCTATTAAGATCTGACCAAAAACTTGAGAATTTTGAGTATCTTCACGATTTTGAAAGCAAACACTTCAAGAAAAAGTTTGCATTTTTTTGACTTTTCTCACTAATACTGTTTTACAGTTTGAGTCTTTGGAAAGTCTTCCAGCACTTGTGTAGTTTGTATAATGAAATAAATAAGCCTGACACTAAATTTAAAAATGCATGTTTCCCCCTCCCAATGCAGAATGAGTTAGAGAGATTTGATGAATATGTTTAATTATCAGTTGGATTCAGTAAAATATTGTCTACTCCCTAGCTTTCTGCCTTTCAAATCGGCCCCTAAAAAGAAACCTCTTTACCCAAGTGAGCATTACTCTGATTAGTAAAGTCTGTCCTTGTGGTTATCTTGTTATTCCCAAGATTGCCTGGGCAAGCTTTATGAAGATTCTGGCGTGGTCTGTTGAGATTTCTGAAGCTGAAGTAAAAAAGGAAAGAATGTTGGGGTTTTTTTTACCCTAATTACAGGATTTCATTCATGCTTGTGCAATTTTTCCTTAAAGATTATATTCTACCAAAGCTTGGACTTAGTGGACTGGTTAACAAGCTGAATGGATTGGTAGCGAAGAGGGAGGAACGAAAGGGCTGATGGATAGAGAGGGCTGGAATCGCAGGAGTTAAAAAGAATCGAGTGGGAGACTTGTTCCAGGACATACCTGCAGTCCCTCACCTCCAAAATTGTTTGGAGCCTGTTAATTCCAGTAGGAGCAGTGTACCCCTTACCTGAAGTTACTTGTGGTCAGTATTCGAAGTATCAGGCAAGTGATTCGGCGGGCCCTTCTGGATTGGACCGAGCCCATGATACAGGAGAGAGATGAGGGCTTAGAAGTTGAGTCTCTGTGCAGATCAGTACCACAGGAAAAGGGAAAAGATCCAATTAAGAAGAGAGGAAAAAGAACATTAAAAGCTTTGTTTCAGCCACATCGACAGATCTGTCTGCTAAGCCTCATGTTCATCACTTGGGGACAGGTACGTGGCTTTGGAGAACATTAAATCACGCTCGTAGAGGAGTTTTTTGCCTTTTTCTGTTGTGACACTTGGCTGTCAATCACTCTGTAGTCCTTAACTCTTCTCCCTTGTAGGGTGAGTTCTTTGGGGTTTTTTTTTCCCTTTGTGGGCTCTAATGTGGGTTTTTTTTTCATTTACAAATTACATTCTGCCGCTGCTCTTTCAAGCACATTTATGCCTCACAGCCGTGTTCCTTCTGAACATTGGGTTCTCTGATTCTTCTCGTTCTCTCTGGAGTTCCCAAAGCCTGTCTCGGACCGTGGCTGCGTCGCAGCAGTGGTGGTGACGCTGTTGGCACAGCAGATACGCCTCATCTCTGTGCAGGAATGCCAGCCACACAGAGTTACCTCTTTGTAGGCAAAGCCAAACCCAGAAAAAAGTCGAGCGTCCCCAAGTCTGGTGTGATATAAAGATGACAGAAATGTTTTTATGTTAAATTTTACAGAAAAGAATAGAAAAACTACGTTTTGACACAAGCCAAGGCTGTATTTCCAGACGAGGCAAAGGCAGCTAGTTTTCCTTGCACTATAAAGTTTCTGCTTGAGTGTAAAACTGACACTATTTTGTTCTTTAATGCCTGCTGAGATGTCCCCACAGTTACTTTGATATATTTTTCATTTTCCTTAATAAGCAAAAAATACTTTCTATCTTGGAGGCACGTGAAGACACAACTAATCACTGTTAATGATGTACCATACGAGCACGGATGAGAATTGTGAGGCCAGGGCTGTATCTGTCTAACTTGACGTGGGTTTGCGTTTCCATCCCAACCATTCGCTGCTTTTCTGCATTTCATTTTCTTTATAGAACTGATGGTAACCAAAGGCTGCTCGCAGACCTTGGGAGCTGTCTCCTTTTGAGCTCCAGCTGTTGGTGTTACGCAGTTGGAACTCAAATGCGTGTCGAACCAAGAGTGTGTTTGTGTGTGTGAGTGTGCATGTGGTTTGATAGCAAAATACTTTAATGTGGAAAAAAAAAAGGCTATCCCCACTCCCTTCCCCCAAATTCCAGGAGATCCTAATAGGCAATAGGATAGTTAGCAGTGGCCTCCCAGAACAGTGCCCGTGCTGTGTTTTGCTGCCGTACACCCAGTGCTTAAACTGGTGTTGGCTTGAGCTCCCCGGAGCTTTGGTGAGCAGCAGCGTGTGGTCGCCGAGCCCCTGGTGTGACAACGTTGATTGAAAGCAAGAACTTGCAGGGGGATCCAAAATCCGCTCTTCTGGGCAAGTGTGTCCAGAAAGGCTTGATCTGACAAAACCTCACCGCTTTGTTGTTCGCTCGCCCGTCTCTTGGCAGCATTTAACGGGAATCAATTCCCCTCTTCTCTGTGAGGGTGGTGAGGCACTGGAACAGGTTGCCCAGGGAGGCTGTGGCTGCCCCATCCCTGGAGGGGTTCAAGGCCAGGCTGGATGGGGCTTTGAGCAACCTGGGGTGGTGGGAGGTGTCCCTGCCCAGGGCAGGGGGGTTGGAACACGATGATCTTCAAGGTCCTTTCCAACTCTGTAACCATTCTAGGATTCTATGATTCTATTCTATGATTCTCCTTCCTTTCTCTTTCTTCAGCAAGTGCCGCTGCGCCCACCTCCCGCTTAGCAGAGAGTGAGTATGGCAGCAGAGGCTGTCGTCTTTGCTCTGCATGCATCTCCTCACCCAGTGTGCTGCAGTCTGCCTAACATCCCTGGGGGGTTGCTGCCTTCTCCTGGCTCCCTAGTCTTCTGCAGTTAGGTGGAGGCTAGCTGTGGGGTGCTGCTCCAGAGGGCCTTCCAGAAATCCCAGGACTTAATGGGCTGGCAGTACGTGAACCCAGGTTGCTGTTTGGGCTGAAAGTAGGCAAAATGCTAGAGCTGGTCTCTGAAACTGGCTTCAGGGCAGAACTCTTCAGGGTGAAAAAGCATCAGTAAGGGACCCTTGGAGCCACAGCTTGCTGCAGGAGCCACGCAGTGTGATGGGTTTCTCTGTTGTTTGGAGACACCTGAATGTGCCAGCACAACTCTCCCTGTGCAGAGGGGCTGGAAGGCACCAGCAGCAGTACGCAGGTTTTGCAGCCTCTCTTGGGTAATTACACATCTGCCATTAAGGATGCAGTGTAGTTCTCACTCTCTCCTCATCAGGCCTCCTCTCTTTTCTTTCTCTCACCTCGTCCCTGCCTCTTCTAACTTATTTCCGTGGTTTGCTTCACCTTTACATGTCCTGTCTATCCTTCGTCTTTCTTCAGCAACTCAGCCTCTTGCTGAATCCGAGAGCTCAGACACACCAAGTGAGTAGGTGGGAAGTGTTTCCCCGTGGTCTGGAGTGGTTTGTCACGCCACAGCCTGTATGGGGAGGGAATTAAAGCACTGCACCGCATTACTGTGACGATGTCTGTTAACCAACGATCGGGATGTGTTGCGTGAGCATGTTAGCTGTGAACAGCATCTAACACTTTCTCCTCCTGCTGCTGTCCTACCGAGCACGCAGGAAAAATGGAAATACATGATTTAGAAGAAACATGGAGGGGAAGAAAGAGGGAGGGGGAGATATAAATTATCATTTCCAAAAGGAATATTTTCCTTTCACATTTTCCATTTAGTGACTGAGGTGTTAGAGCAAAGGGATGGGGACTAAATGATCTCCTTGCTACCGTGCCTTGCTCGATTTTCTGCAAGCTGAGGGGGTTACAGTTGGTGTTACAACTGGGGATGATGGAATGAGGAGGTAGAATATCTTTCAGGAGAGAGGACTGTGAGGTGAGGGAGAATTGTCCCATCTTACCACTCCTGCCTTGCCTTGGCTGCCAAGGGAAGTTGTGGATGCCCCATCCCTGGAGGGGTTCAAGGCCAGGCTGGATGGGGCTTGGAGCAACCTGGTCTAGTGGGAGGTGTCCCTGCCCAGGGCAGGGGGTTGGAACACGATGATCTTCAAGGTCCTTTCCAGCTCTAACCATTCTATGATTCTATGAAAATGTCTGGTTTGGACCAGCTGTCAGGAGTTCAGCGACACACCTTCCTGACACTGAATAGAGCAAGTGGGATTTTAACCTTTACATGGAGGAGGCGATTCCTAGCCAGTCACATGCCAATGTGAGAGCCAAGCAGATCCTTACCACACAGTCCTGGAAGACAAATACTTAAGGAAGACATAGATTTATATGGTGCATATGTGTGTTTTGAACAGCTAATCATTTTTTCAAAGCCAGATGCTATTTTTTTTTTTTTTTGGATTTGCAGTAATAAAATGCATGTGTTTCCGTGAAGATGATCTTTAAGATAAATACCTGCGTGTTTACCTGGAGTGGGTTAGAAATGGTTAATCCCTTCTAAACGGAAAATACTAATAGCATGAATTATCTGGTAATTTGGGGGGTTGGGACAGAGGGAGAGGTTGGTACGGCTAGACTAAAACTGTCCAAAAAATTGTAAAAATCAAAATTATAAGTGCGTTTATGACTGACACATTCCACGGGCTTATGCATTGCATGAAACGTCCTCTTCTCTGCCAATGACCACACCGAATGTTTTCCTTCTTGCAGTATTTTTCCTGTATACAACACGCCAAGCCATAATTACGGATTCATCCGAAGTGGTAGAGCGGTTCTGGACTGCTGAAGAGAAGTTTCAGTTCAGAGCAGGGTGGGAGCCTGGGGCAGAGAAGACAGCGGGCAGGGGAGGGGTGGCAACCAGCAGGCCCACTAGTAATCTTTTTTTTATTGTTGGGAGGCAGAGAATCCGTTACGGCTGCTCATGCGTGGAGCTAGGAGATTGCTGGAATAGTGTTCTATTAATGTTTTGCAGAACATTTGTGTTCCTTAAAAAGAAGAGGTCCTTTTACCCCAAAAAGATCCTGAGAGCTAGTTCATCATAAGTATTGCCCATGCTTTTCTTTTTGTTGGGTGTGTGTCTGTGTTGGGTTTTTTAGGGGCAAAAGTTTTCCATTTTCACCTGCGTTGAAGTTGAGGCTCTTAGACGGAACAGAGGCAGATCTGACCTCTTATGCCTCGTTGGCATTTGTTTACATAGTCAGTTTATGCAAATAGTAGACACATTTGTTTGGTATGCAAAGTTGTTCTGCAGCATATTAATATGCCATAAAAGGGCATTGGCACAAGGCAGATGCACTTACAACTTTGCATTATTTAATTGTTGATGCTGCTGATGATGATCTCGTGTCTTACCCTAAACCGACCGGTGGGTAAATGAATGAAATCCAGAGCAATTAGAAACTGACAGCTGCTGTGGCATTTTCACGGAGTCAGGAGAATGAAATTGGAATCTAACCAAGCTGAGGAGCCTCTTGAGGGTGGTGAGGCGCTGGAACAGGCTGCCCAGGGAGGTTGTGGCTGCCCCATCCCTGGAAGTATTTAAGGCCAGGCTGGATGGGGCTTGGAGCAACCTGGTGTGGTGGGAGGTGTCCCTGCCCAGGGCAGGGGGTTGGAACACGATGATCTTCAAGGTCCTTTCCAACTCTAACCATTCTATGATTCTAAATCATCAGTGTCATCCGTTGTACTTGTGCCCATTCCTCAGACCTTCAGGTTGAATGTGTTGGGTGGAGCTTGTGCTCGCTGAGCAGTGACTGTCACTGACCAAAATCTGGTTGCAGCTCTTTGGTCGAAATTCTGTCCTTGGGAGTGTATACATGGAGCAGATTTTTCTCTTTTCAGGTTGATATTGTTGATATTTAGGAAGAACATACACCGAGCTTTGTCTTCCCTGAGCTGCCTGGGCTGTGCTTCTGACCGATCCCCCTCTGCTCCCTGGAGTGTTTCTGAATAACAGTGTATTCCCTTTTTCTTCCCAACAGTCTTGTGGATCCCTTCAGCTCTCCCAAGTTCTGGGGCACGTTTTACAGTGATTTTTTTGCCGCTTCTTTGACTTGTTATTAACACGCCGCGGCGCAGCTGGGCCTGACGCTCGCAGGGTTGTAACTCGGAGCTTTTCTGTGGTTTAACGTTCTTCTATTTCCAGGTGATTTCACTGTCTCCCCAGTGTTTCAGATATCTGCTGGCTAATTTAATTTTGTTTCTATTTTGTTTAGTCTGTAATTCTGTTGTTGATTTTTTTCCCTTGCCCATTGTTTACATCAGTTTTTTAATTTTTTTGTATTTTCCATGTGACCTCCTCCACTTTCCTTTCAACCAATCATGTGCGTGCGTATCATGTGCCTTTGTCATGTGGCTTGCATGGTGCTGCTGATGTCCTCCACGCTGGTGAACAGAAGGTAAAATACTTTGTTCTGATGGGTTGCCTAGGTCTGGGGTGAGGATTCCCCTCTGGTCAGTGACCGGGGGTCTCCAAATTCCATCACTCCAAAATCCTCCCACGAGCCTTTTGGAGAAGTTGCTCGCCACCGTCTGCACGTGAAGAACTCGGCTTCGGTCTTCTGCGCTGAGCTTGAAAAAAAACTTGGAGGGGAGAAAAGAGAGAAAAACCCAACAAAACCCCCAAAAAAAACCCAGACAAGACCAAAATCACGTGGCTCAGTCATTTGCTTCTTTCAGTATTGGTGTCCAACAAGTGTCCTAGTAAAGTTGTAGGGGTCTCTCTGGCGTCAGCAGCAATGGCAGAAACCCTTCTGCCTTCCAGGGCAGGAGCCGTCCACGGGCTGCTGGTGATGGGAGACTGTGGGTAGAATTCCTGGATAACATAAACACTGTAATCACCTGTTGCTTTAGCAACATTTTGAGCCGACACAGGCTACGTTTGTTTTGAGATCTATAGAGATACACGCAGGTTCAGCGT
Organism: Pedionomus torquatus; assembly: GCA_013398155.1. NCBI lineage: Eukaryota > Metazoa > Chordata > Aves > Charadriiformes > Pedionomidae > Pedionomus > Pedionomus torquatus. Next base: position 133,765 of record VZRU01016460.1, on the reverse strand, counting down.
ACGTACTCCGTTGCCCTCCGAAAGGATCTGAAATTCCCCGTCTCTGAAATTTTGTTATTGGTAAGCAGCATCTCTTATGATTTAAGAAAGAAATTTCTCTCTCACCTGAGGAAAACTTAAACATGCTCAGAGTGGGAACTCTTTTTATAAAGTAGTATGTATGGGCACACACGGGGAGTACGTGGGAGCTGGAGCTGCACCGTTGCATCAGCGGTGCCACCGCGCCTTTCGTGCCAGAGCACCTCCTGCCCCCCGCACGCCGTCTCGGGGACTCACTCTAAACTCATTTACCAGCAGTGGTTTACAGTAGCTGGTGAAATCAAGAAGCAAATGATTGACCCTTGCAGCTTACGGAGATAAAATCAGTCTCCAAGCGATTTCCCCGAAGTCCCCGCGCACGATCTGAAGTGGGGAGGGGGGGAGACTCCTGCGTTTCTGGTTCCCCAGCTAAACAAGTGATTTTTTTTTTTGAAAACCAGGAATCAGTTCATTTCAGCCTATGGATTCTGAGATCCCCCTAATTGTCTTGGGCCACCCCCAGGAAAGGGTTTGGCAGGGCTTTGCCAGGAAACCAAGACTAACACCAGTAACCTTCCCACACGACTGCATGCCTGGAAGCAGCCCCCCTGCCCCCGGCCTCTTCTCTTTCTGGTCAAAAGTCCAGGAGGATTGAAGAGTTGGTTGTCTCGTTTTTTCGCATGTCCTTTGGTTTTGTTCCTTCTTTTTGGTTGTCGCTGTTTGCTCCCCGTGTGTGCATTCTGGAGAACCCGTGCCTTTTCCCTCTCACCCCTGTGTATTTACCACTTGTGGAGACTCCGTAGGAACGGCCGATGCGTGTTCCAAATTGTGGCGCTGTAGCTCACAATCTTGTCCCATTTACACGATGGTCAGAGATTGCAGAAATCAGCTGCTTCCTTGTTGACGTGTTGCATAAACCACCACGGGCTGCGGCTGTATTTTCTGGGCACAGCAAAGGTGCAGGATTTTTCTTCAGGTGGTGCCAGCTGGGCAGGGGTTGAAGCTCCTGGTCTGAGGTGCTGCAGTTGAGGAACCGATTCAAGCTGCTTCTCGAGGGTGGACGGGAGGGACATAGTTGATGGAAGCAAAGAAGAGATACGATAAAAGGTCTCTGTCATCTGCACTGCTCTCGTTTCTGAGGCCCAGCACACATTCAGTGCCCTGTGACCAGGGAAAAGCTTCTGTTGTTTTTTTCCTGTTCTCGTCCCTCCCCACCTCAGGATCGCACTGCGGCTGCATCCAGCCCTGGTACCTGGGGCTCTCACTGAAACCCAGGTAAAACCAGTCAGCTTCTGAAATCCAACTACATCAGACTAGTGTTAGCCCAAGGAAGCAGTTTGAATATAAATCAGACAAGGAGAGGATACCAGGAACCATTTACTGCTTCTCTGCAGCAGGAGATTACTGGTCCTAGTGGCTTAGCAGGGGGGGGATAAAAAATAATTTGAAAATGTGATGGCTCAGAGCACTGCCCTCAGCTCACGTCGCTCGTGGAGCTCACAGGTACCGAGTCAGGCTTCTGGAGCCCGCGGAACGGTGCCTTATTTCAAGTGCAATTGGTCAGATTCATAATAAATTACACCTGAAGGCCAGAGGATGGATCTCCGAGCTGTGATCCTGGTTACTGGTGACGTGTGCCCTGACAGGGCAGAGCGCTTGGCCTCACGCAGGGACGCTCTTGCATTCTTAGCAGAGCTTGAGCCTGGCTGGTTCTTTTTCGTGCAGCTCTTTGTGGTTGCCCTGGGGGTGAAGCCCAAGGCAGTGGAGGTGGTCAAGTTCTAAAAAAAACGTGTAGGCTGGCTGAAACCCATAAACTTTTCATCTTTGAAAAATCTTCTCCAGTCCTCAAGGAGGGTAAAGCGTAGGGTGAAAGCTTGGGTTCCTTGCCTGCTGCCCTCCAGGGGGCTTCACCTGCCTTATTTGCTGCTCATTCTGGGCTGGATAATGTGGCATCTGGCTCAGAATCACCGTTGTTGCACCGCACTTGAAAACAAAGGACCCTGCATCCCTCCTCCTGCAGCAGAGTGAATTCTAAGCAGATGGATGTTTGTAAAATGCTTGTACAGAGGACGGCTGGCATGCTTGGAGCTGCCCGCTCGCAATAAGCCAAGGAGCAGCGTGGCAATGGACGTTCTTTATGGCTCCCACGTTTTATGGGTGCAATAGGCAGATTTCTGCAATATGTCCCATCAGCTCGGTGTAAATGGGAGTCTCCAGGCACGTAGCCCATCTTTGTAATGCGCTTTTGCTTTTCAGCCCCCGTCCTGTAGGGAGGATGCATGTTCTGTGAGCATGAGTTTCTTCTCTCCCCTTCTGACAACAACCTTTTCTCTTCAACTACTGACACCTTGACTCATTATAGGGATGCTGATTCTGCTGGACTAAACTTTTCCCACTAAACTTCTTCCTCTTTTGTTTGAAACTACACACTAACCCATTTTTACTTTTACAGCCCTGTATCTGGATTACATCTGCCTGCTTAAGATAAATTAAATGCCATGTATTTATGGAGAGAAACAGAAGTCTTTTTCCCCAGGGCTTGCACTTTTATACCTCTTGAGTTTCAGCCCTTAGGACTGGTCCTTACACTCCCATTTGAAGAGAATCTGTCTCAGAGCAGAAGTGTGTTTAAACTGTTGGGGAAGGAAGGAATTGGGAGCTAGAAACCAGACAATTCAGAGTGAAGGGAAATTTCAGCAAAGATGGTAATTAATCCTGGAAATGGCTGTGTAATAAGCGACAGCAGCATCTCTAACATGTAAAATCTATCAAGAAAGAGCATCGTTCCAAAAGATGTTCCTTCACGTTTTAGTCTTGGTGCTCAGTCACTGGAAAAAACGTCTGGCCTGTGTTAGGTAAGAGGGGAAACTCTGTAAGTACGGTGTTCCCTTATCACTTCAGGATCTCTTATTACTGTTTAGCTCTCTGAGGTGAGGATGGGAAAGGGTACCGAGGAGATGTTGACCTGGTACTGCCTGGTTATCAGTGAAGCCATTCATCAAGTCTGCCACAACTATGGCAAGAGTTAAGCCTTGCTGCTCCTAAACGTTTCAGCAGTGTCAAGTGTCTCAGGGTCCTACCCCAGCTGTTACTGGGAGCTCGTTTCTTATGCAAAAAAAAAAAAAAAAAAAGAAAATGATAGGACAAGACATTGGCTTCTGGTTTTTATTTTCAGGTTTTTAATGTGCAGTCACTGAGAAACCTGTCAGAGGGTGGCAAACAGCTCCTGAGTGGCCGTCTTCTGTCGTGGGAGTCTCGCAGTGGGGACGTAGGCAGAGGCAAGGATTTAGAAAGAAAAATGTGAAGTGGAAAAAAGGAGTATTCCCTCTTTCAGAGAAGTTGCTACGTCATGGAGCACAAACATGTATCTCACGTAAAAGAGCTCTGTATATTGGTGGATTGTAATTGCCTTCTTGGAAGAGTTGGTGTGTTAGAGCGTGTGTTAGCCTGCAAGGAAATCAAGTTCATCTTAAATGACTGTTTCCATCTAGGTCTGGCAGTTTTCTCATCGATGTTTTGCAAAAAAAGGAGCTTGAATTCTTTATTTGGAGGGGAAGGGGGTGAAGGAAGGGCTTCAGGTAACTTCTGAAGATCAGCTTTGAAATACATTGGAGGATTAACCGTTCTGTGGCCAGTCAGGAATGCACGTGCTCCCCGCTGGCAGCTGAATACAAATCCAGACAGAGTAGATTTAGACTTGAGGATGTTTTTGGGGGTTGACAGAAGATCCTGTAAATTCTCATGATTGATGTTATGTCTCAAAGTTGATCTTAATGCAACTACGGGCTTATTATTTCTTTTCACTTCCAATATAATTCAGGAGATCTGCCTTTTTAAAGGTTTTACTCCAGGCGACAGGCTGAGCTCCTAAGCCACAAATGTTGTTGAGTGTCCTGGTTCTGTTCACACCGGGCTCCAGTGTCGTGTTCTGAAGTTGTGAATATCACCGTTTCAGAGTTTTGGAACTGTTCTTTGGGAGACCTTCCGAATTGGCTCATCTTTTAATTGTGTTTCAGCACACTTTGGTGCGTTTGTGAACGTGGGTTGTAGAAAGCCTGGGCCCCAAATGACAAGTAAAGACAGAGGTGCTGCAGCAGAGCCATCCCTCGCTGCGAGCCAGAACGGTGACGTGGGAGGTGTGGAACTAGGTGACCTTCAAGGTCCCTTCCATCCCAAACCATTCTGTGATTCTCTAAGTGTGTGCCCAGCATTAGCAAACCAGCACACACGTTTGGGGAGTGTGTTTAGACTCAAGGTGTGGGGCAAGACACAGGACGTGCGGTGTTTGTTGTGTTCTCTGGATAGAAATTTCCTGTAATCGGGTCCAAAGGAGCTGTTCAGCCCCCGGATGGATAAAGAGAAGTACTTCCAAAATGCATAAAATATGCACGACCCTTGTCAGCATAGGAATTTGTTGCTTTTTTAATGTTCAACCACTGTTATATAAAATACGTTTAAGAATTAGGACCTTGTAAGGAGACCAGCCAGGGCAGAGAGTAATTAATCTCAGTGGTTTGCTTGAGTTGCCAACTGCAGCTGGTTTGTGAGTTTTAGCTCACGGATGATGGCAGCCTTGGGTTTGCTCAAATTACCCGTAAAGAACTTGGGCAGAACAGCTTTCAGAGAACAGCAGGTAATATGGTTGAAAGCTCTTAGAAGATTTTAAGCCCAGAATTCACGGCTTAAGCACGTGGACTGCATCACAGAGCTGGTACTAATGAATTCAGTAAGTAAAATGACTTAGTAACCCGCAGCAAGATTTGTGATTTTCTGAAGTCTTACTGACTTTGCCGGGCATTTAAACTCCTGAGACATTTCAGGGCTGTCGAAACTATAGCTCCAGCTCCAGTCTCAGATGAGCGTTGGCACAGAGGAACTGAAGACGTTCTTGCCTTTAAAATGGAGCAAAGCAAGTACCCAGCCCCGAACAGAAAGTTTGCAGGATCTGAGCTCTCCTGTGGCCTGTGTCACTTGGGAAAAGAGAGACCAGAACTCCTTCATCGTTTAAGTTCTTTTGCTGAGTTGATACTTCATGTTGTTCAGATCTGGCAGTTGATCTGTTCAGTTGGCGTGTTCCTTTTTCCACAAAATCAAATAAATAGGTCACCGTTCCTCTTGCACGGCAAGTGCCCAGGCTGTCGGGGTACTTGGGAAACAATCCATCCCTGGGGTGACGTGGAAGCTTGAGGAGGATGCACGTCTCTGAGGAACCCGCTGCAGTATCTCTGCAGGGGTGTGAAAACCTGTACTTGGACGATCTCTGGATTTGGCTTTTGGTAGGAGAGTTGTTACAGTAAAGGTGCAAGGTGCTTGAGTTGGGATCGGGGAAGCGTCCTCCGCAGCTCGTGGGTGCAGTTTGTGGAGGGACTGGCTGGAAAAAGCAGTTGTAGAGACGTGGGTGGGAGAGGGTGTGCTTGTAAATCAGTGTTGCAGTTTCCTGATGTACAAAGTGGGAAACGACAGCTGTATCCTTTAAAAAAATGGTTATTACAGAAGAGGGAAGGGACCCAGATCCCTTCAGCCTGTGTTGGTTGCAGGTAGCCACGCCAGTGCCAGCCGAGTGACGAGATGTGCAGCTGTGATTCAGCGCCCCTTTCTCCACGCTCACAGAGCGAGCTCAGCACCGAGTCTCTGCTCCAGCAGCTGTAAAACCCAAACAGGATTCAAAGCACCAACATGAGCCTGTACGACAAGCGCAATACCCCCTTTGGATGCTGCTGCTTGCGTCTTCGTAAGGGCTGCGGGAGCCGCTGGCCGTGTGCCCTACCTTGGCACCTTTCGGGTGTCTCCCATAAGTGTTTTGCAACAAAACGAGCGCAGAACTAAGTCAAAGCCCCAGGAGATTCTTGGGGAAGGGTGGGTTTTTCACTCAGCCTCCCGCTCCCTTCAGGCACACACAAAAATGGTAACTTTTATCAGTGAAAACAAACTATTACATGCAGGAAATACTTGAGTCTTGTAAATATTTGTACCCTGGACACAGTGTCCTCTGTCTGGGTGAGGGTAAGGCTGATACCCTAGCAGCTGGGTATAGTGACTTTTTTTCTGACTTTGGTGAGTACTTTTTCCCCAGTGAATTTTCTTTATAATTAAACATAAATCCACCGTTGTTTCAGGGGAACCCAGCGCACCCAAGCTGGAAGGTCAGATGGGAGAAGATGGTAACTCCATTAAAGTGAACGTTATCAAGCAGGATGATGGTGGCTCCCCGATCAGACATTATCTGATCAAATACAAAGCTGTGAGTGTAACAGAGGCTTATGCCAGATTTGTATTTATCTGTATTTTCACTATGTTGGCAGACACGGCTGGAGCTTGCGGGCAGGCCAGTAGGGGTACATACTGAGCAGGTGTGGGGCAGCGTACGGGGACACCACACGCACAGAAGCAACATACAAAGGCTTTGTCATGTTTTCTTTGGCTACAAAAGATTCTTCCTCCGTGCTGTCTCCTGCAGAACCGGGAGCCTGTGGCAGCGACGTGCTGTTGCCCACGCGCTTTCTCAGGCTTCCTGCACCTCGGGGCAGCTCAGTGTGTTTGAGCTGAGATGCAGCAGCTTTCCAGCTCCGAAGCAAGCGGGGAGCTTTTCGCAGTGACCACAGTGGTCTTCAGACTATCCAAGGGGCAACACGGTATCGCAGAGCCATAAATCCCAGTAGGGATGGAAAAGCGCGTTAGCGCAGTCGAGTTCTAGGAAACTGCCCACCTCTGTCTCGAGGTACCTCGGCGGTGGGATTTTCAAATTCATCCGGGTGAAATGTACACCTGAAACTGGAGTAGGAATTTTTGAAGTTACTAGCTGTATGCCCCTTGAAAAATCGCTCTTAGACAGCGCAGGACAGAGTGGCAGTGGTAACACAGACCAGAACCGTGTTAAAAGGTAAATCGCTGTCTCTCACATTATTTAAATCTGACATACTAAGGCATGAACGAACACTCTTGAAGTGCTTTGCTGGGCAGAGACGTGCAGCAGACACAGCTTTTCACCTCTGAAGTAGCAGTACTCTAGCGATGAGGCAAAGATGGGAGGAAGAACCCAGGAATTTTCTTCTGATGTGTTAACGCCACCGAAAAGAGGCTGCTTCAGGATCTCTTGTCCTCTCCACGTAGAGCCAACAGGATAGGATGTTTCACACCCCTCGATTAGCTGAGGAGTGTGTGCTTGTGTAGAAACCTCCTCACGTTTCCATTTGTTGATAGCTGTTACAGTGTGCTCAGAACGGCTACTGATGTTGTGCTGTGTTTTGCATCCCTGCACAGAAGCATTCCTCGGAATGGAAACCAGAGATCAGACTTCCATCTGGCAGTGACCACGTCATGCTCAAGGCCCTGGACTGGAATGCAGAGTATGAGGTTTATGTGATAGCTGAAAACCAGCAAGGGAAGTCCAAGCCAGCTCACTATGCTTTCCGAACTTCTGCTCAGCCTACCGTCATCCCAGGTACAGCCGTCGCAAGCTTTATGTTGTTTTCTGCTTCCAATTAATGCAACAGTGCTGCATCCTTTAATGTGCCTGAGTAACCCTGACAACTTGCTTGCTTAAAGCCATTATCACGATTGGTTACCCATCCAAAGCTTAGTTTTTTGCCATGTACATACCTGTACTGTAGTCCCTGTTACAGTATGTACATCATTAGCGGTGCACTGGTAGGAACGCTACGTGCTAAACCCTTGTCTGACCGTTTGCAGGGTGTGTTGGCTTTTTGTACTGGGATAATAGGATCGCCAGGTGAGAGGGGCAGTGGGGAGGTAACGCTTTCTGAAACGAGCGAGCAGGATTCCCATTTCCAACTGGAGCAAAAGAAACCGTTCAGATCTCTAGGGTGATGCTTTTCACACTGCAGATTTCCCTTCCAAATCTGCTCTGGGCTTGCTTACTGCTCATTTGTCTGTCCAGCTCAGCCTTTGGAGAAATAAAGGCATAAGCAGTTTGGAAAGGGAGGGAGTTAAAATCTTTCCCTGAAGGTTTTATTATTAAATGAGATGAAGATAAAATTACAGTGAGTTTTCAAGAGCACTGTTTTAATGTTGGGCAGGGCACTAGGGAAAAGGAACTCAATGACATTAGAAAGCTGTTGGAGTAGCCAATAGCTATTGTAATAACTATCAGAATGCTGCTGGAAACTCTTGTTTCAGACAAACTGTACCTAGAAGTGTGCTTTAAAAGTAAGGTAGAAGCACAAATGCTATGAAAACCAAGCAGATCCTGTTACCTGAGGTGCTGGGAATACAGCAGGTCGCTGGAGAGCGTTGAAAGGACAGTTAGTGGTTCTTTTCTACGCGGGTAGTAGAATTGCATAGTACAAAAAAAAACAAAAAAAGGGAAGAAAAAAACACAAGGCAAAACAAAACCTCAAAGATGAAATTGCTGGACTACCTAGAAATTAAAGTTTAATTAAAATTAATTAATTAAATTAATTTAAAGAAATTAAAGGTTAAAGGCAGATGAACGAACTTTAAAGCCAAGTCCTCACTGCACAGCCAGAGTTAAGCATCTTTTGGTTGCTTAGGTTGGTGCTGACAGCCTGTACTGAAGGCACCAGTACGTTTTCATTCTGTCCCCTGGACTGTTACTTCAGTCTTGTGTTTTTCTTCAGAACAACTTAGAGTTTCCTTCAGTCTGTCCCTTGCGCTGAGAATTCAGTCCTGGGGCTGTCCCCAACGCACCCACTGCCTTCCTGGCAGAAGGGAACAGCTGAAACCTGGTGCAGCTCGTCTGCTGGAGCTGCAGCCCATGCAGCCAGGTAGCCTTGCTCAGCATTCAGCCAGCGACCGGGTGGGTTGGGGCTGGAAAAATAAGTACAGTGGGGAAGATGAGGATAAGGGAAACGGGGCAAAAGAGAGGTTGGGATGGGCGTTTGAACAAGGCGTTAGTTTTGGGTGGAAGGACCCTCAGTAACTCATTCAGCAACTTACTCTCTGATTCTCATTTTCAACAGCTCTAATACTTACTACTCTTGCATATTTGAAGGACAACTGTGACTGATATGGCAGGAGACAGTGAGGGTAATGTGCCCAAGAGTGCCTTAAGGTCAGTTCAGAGCTGAGCAGTCGCGTACCGGTAGGCTGGATGCCCCAGAAAGCGATTCCTTTGCGCTGTGATGGGAAGCTACAACCACTGATGGGTCTCCTTGTCCCTCCACACCCCTTTGTGCGCGACCGTTGTTGCCTTCCTGTGCTGATATTCTCTTTTAGCCTTTGTCATGTGCCCAGTGGGACCCCAAAGGTACCTGGGACAGCTGGGATGTCTTGCACAGGATTATTAGTGAATTTTGAGAGCGCTGTTGCCTGTGGAATACAGGTTTCATGCTGTAGAATGGCAATGGGAGGAGCAACAAACACAGCTGCCGCTGAGCCCTTGAAATGCAACAGGAATGTGGGCAGGGACCCTCTAAAAAATGGGAGGGAAGAAAGTCCAGTTTGTTATCACTGGTGTAATTTATTTTTTTTTGCCCTCTCTGGAATTATTCCTTCCTTAGTCTGGTTTGAAGCGTAGGAGGAATCGGGATCTGAGGCTGCCACTCAGACAGCACACTTGGAGTTGTCAGAAGCACTTTGAAAAGCAGTCGGTTTGGAGTGTAAGCATTTACTGCAGGGTTGACCCAACAGGCAGGGGCAGTGGGTTCTCGTAAAGAATGTGCTCCGGTTGAGGGGCACGTGGAGCACTGCGGGGGGACACGGTTACTGTTGGCGATGCTGCATCTGTGACCCTCTTTCTCTAGCTTGTTTTCTTTCTGTAGAGAAGCTTTGGTTCCCATTAGGCCTTCCAAGGTGTTTCTAGACCCTTTGGTTCCCCGAGTCGATCCCTGAAAAAAAAATGTTGGGGAAAATACTTGCAGAAGGCAGGCTAGATTTTTCTGACGGGCAGAGCACAGACCTCTCTTGAAACGAAGGCAAGTCTGCCGGGTCACAGTCGAGGAGAGGCTCAGTGTGTAACTGTCCTGTAGTGTCTTGTCTTGTTTTCATGGTGCTTAGCTTATGCGTTTTGATTTCAAAATGAGCTACGTAGGAGAAGTCAGAGCAAATGCCTCTAACGCAGAATTTCCTGCTGCCAAAATGCGTATTTATTAGGTGCTGCTCCGCTGCCGTCACCTGCACAGCGTCCTCGCAGGGGTTGGAAGGACAAGAGTGTTCTTTTCAGTGGTAATAATAATTGCATTAGGGTAGTTCACGAGCAGCTGGGAGGGCAGATAAATGGAAAAGGCGGTGCTGTGTTCTTGAGACCTTCTTGCTTCTCCAGGGTTTTAGTCACTTGGGTCTGCTGTCCAAGTCCTCGGTCACACAGGCTTTGGGGGAAGGACTTGGACAGGCGGGGGGGGTGTCTGCTCCACAGAAGCTTTTCTTTTTTTTTTTTTTTTCTATGTAAAAGGCAGTGTTGTCCTTTCAAATACCGGATAACCATTCCCTTGTGTTTCTCACTGAGCCTCCTGTTCCATCCTTTTTAATCTCATTTGCTTGCGAAACCCGTAAACCCTGACTTGGACCCTGCTCTGCAGCTTTGGACATTGCTGAGCTTCTGAACCAGCCCTTTTGTCGGTGTGAATGTGCTTATGCTCTTCTTTAACCTTTAGCCATTTTAATTTACGAAATTAAATAAACCTTTGATTCTTAAGTTTTCTGTATTTATGACCTAATTTTTTTTATCTATTTTTCTCTCTTTCTCTCTTTCTTTCTTTTTCTTCCTCCTCCTTTCTTCCCTCCCCTCTCCCTTCTTCCCCTTACTCCTTTCCTATGTCTGTCGTCATACATGTCACCTTGGATCTCACGGGAAACATCCACGCTTGCCACATGCACCAAATTTGTTTTTAAACAACCATATTTTCCCCTCCTGGGAACCATTGTCTGGCACCTGCAGCGACCTTGGGAAGTCCATCAACGTCGTCCTCCCTTGTTTCATTGCTTCTTTCTGCAGTGACTCTGCTTTTGCTCTGTTAGAAACTTAAAATAAAATAAACCGATATTTGCTTGCAAAGGCCTGGGTCCCACCAAGGCGTGAAACCAGATAACTCTGCTTCAGAGGATCCTGTTGATCCAGAGAAAAAAAAAAAAGGAAACAAAAAAAGCCCACAAACAAAAATACAAACACAGAACCTTTAAAGAAATGTTTAATTTGAAAGAGTTGGTATTTTTTAATAAGGAAAGAAGGTTTAAGCCAAGTTTTTTTTCTCTTTAATGTTTTTTGTTCCTGGTAATGAATTTGCCCTTAGTAATGGGCGTAAAGGAAGTTTTTGTTGTTGTTTGCTTGCAGTTTTTCATCAAAGGAAGGTACAATATTGCAAAGAGACTGCTTTTTACTGAGATCTCTGCACACCCGGTGCCCATCACCACTGCGTCATGCAAAAGGCTTCTAAAGCCCCATCCACAAATCTAAACCCACAGGCTGTAAAAAGAGAAAGATTGGTCACAGGTGACCCTGCTGGTTGCCCAAATGGCTCTGTGGCCTTTCCCAGGTGGATTCAGATTTCTGGCCATTAGAAGGTTTTCCTGACCCAGTGATCTGAATGCAAACATCTGGTGGGAATCACACTGAGGAGGTTTCTTTCTTTTCTTTTTTCGTGTGGTTGAAGCCTCGCGACTCCGCTGTGTGCAGTCGAGCATCTCACAACCTGTAGTGGCTCTGGGGCTCCCAGCCCACGAGCAGACCAGTTGGCATATTTTCTGGTATTTCCCCTACTGTATTATAAGCTTCAGAGAGAGATCCCTTTTCTTGCCATTTTAACAGAAAAGATTAGCTTGGATCAAGTTACCTGACCACCTAAATAGTTATTCTTACTGATCCTTACTAACGTTCGTGGTTAATTGTGCGTGTGACGGTACCAGGCAGAGTGGATCCATGGTATAAATCCGTGCACCGTAATGCCCCTTTGTTACCAACTTTATTGCATTTCATTGAACAAATTCTGGTTAACTTTGGACTTTTTTGGTTCACTTTTCTCTTGTTACTTTAAAAAAAAAACAACAAAACCACAACCACCACCCACAAAAACCCAACCCAACAACTATGCCCCCCGTGAATTGTCTGTGCGGTGGGAAACCCATCTGGCTCTGATGCTCTCCTGGAGAGGGTTTGTCTCTCCCCCTGGGTCTCTCTTTCCCGGTGAGCGGGCCCAGGGTTGCCAGGGGTGAGATTCCTGACGTGGCTGTTGACCTGTCTGTGCAGAATGGCTCAAATACTATCGGCTGTCTACGAGGGGATTAATCTTTCTAACAAAGTTCTCCCAGGGACAGACAGACAAGGCTGCCGTCGGTCCTGTCTAACATCGCGGTTTTCTCTTTGCCCATAAATCTCTGCTGTGTTTCCTCAGAGCTTGCTCATTATCATTTGTGACCACCTTTTCTGTCTAAATGAAAGCTCCGTGCGGGTGTTGCACGCAAAAGCACGTGGATTTCTTTTTTAAAAAGCCTCACCTCCAGCATTTTAGAGTATCAAAAATTTTTTAGATCTTTTGAATTTACACCTTAGCGTTACTGAAGTACAGCAAGAGTAACGCTAAAAAGTTGTGTGACCTTCCCCTGTAGATGAATTTATGAAGTTCATCTGTAGACCTCGTGTCCGCTTCTGCTGTGGGTTCCTCTTACTCCCACATGGAGGTTACCAGCCAAGGCTGAGATCTATCTCGCCCAGTTCCCACCATATTAACCCTGTCCTGCCTAAGCTCTAACTTCTCATGGTGTTGTGCGCAGAGAGAGCAGCACCTCTGGAGGCTGATCTTCCTGCTCCAGGAGAAGGTGGAGCCTTAAGGCAGTGGAGATGCATCACGCTCACCTCTCTGGTGGCTGTAGATGAGAGGTTATTGACGTGGCTGAAGTTCCTTGAAATGCATCCCATACTCAGGCAAACAGGAATCCAGTCAACATGGGATAGATACAAAAAGAGCTTCCGTCCCCGCATTTGTAAAAATAAGGAACATCACTGATACTTTAACCACCGAGTTACGCAGACCTGTAACGTGTTAGATACCAGATGTGCTTCAAATCCTTGAGGTCTGACGGTTGATGCTGGGCAAGGTTCCAGACATTATTCTTGATGTAAATAAAAATGAAATGAAACAAAATTTGCCGAAAAGCCAGCTCTCTCTTCTGTGCTAAACAATGAGACGTAGATTCAGACCCAGATCTGGAACCAGGAGACGTTCAGACAGTTCTGATGCACACAGGCAAGCAGGTGTTCTGTGGGAACAAGCCATACCTACAGGAGACTGGAACCTCAGCCCTCAGAGAAGCTGTTTCCCTGTGTGTGAGGACCTGCAGAGCCTTGTAGGATCCTCCTACGGCCCAGGGGATTTCAGCAGCTCTGTGCCCGGTTTATTAAGTCTCTACATATTTTCAAAGAAGTTCATAAAAGCGTTGCTTTGACCGCCTTCGTCTCACACAAAGGCCTTGTTTGATCACCCCCCAGGATCGGGTACGATTGTTTGCACCTCCTGGTTTCCACTAGATAAAAGGTTTTTGAAGCTCTCCGGGAGCTGGTGCGGTGGAAGGAGCAGCCAGCGGCCCCGGCCCCCACATCAGCTCCTCAGATTCACAGGCTGTTTTGCTCCTGAAAAGATCTTTGTGTGACTCACTCTCTGCTCACAGTTTCTCCTTTTTTTTTTATGCTCGTATCCCCCTGTTCATCCTGGGGAAGGGAGTCAGTCACAGGGAGATAAGGGTTTTGAGCCAGAAGCAGACGGCCAAAGCCACCCAGTTTTGATGACATCCTAAAGGGGTTCAGTAGTGGTTTTGGGAAATATCTGTTACTCTCTTGTCATGGCAGTAATGGTCACAGACTCCTGAGGATTTCTGCTGAAATCAAGTGTAAATTGTCAGGCCTAAATCTGCTTGGAAACAGCAGCTGTTCTCACTTGGAATAGACGGTTGCTCGCGTGGTGCTTTCCTCCACTGTAAATCGCTCAGTGTTTGAAACAGCGAGGTCTGCAGAGCGAGGCACCTCTTCTTTGAAGGATGCTTTTAAGTGTTTACAAATCCAAGCTGTCAGCATCCCCCCAGAACAAGCAGCTTTTCTCATGGCCTTTGGGTTGGGTTTGGTTTTTTTTTTTCCTTCTGTTGCATGAAATGAGTTTTTATTTGTTTTGTTTGTTCTTCTCTCTTCTGCCAAATATCTTCAGGCCTCTGCAGTGCCTGAAGCCGTACCTGCTTCTCACCGGCTCTCTGGGTTTTTGTCTTTTTGCCTGCCTGTGCCTAAGCGTTCTCTGCACACTGGAGCAGTGACTCCACTAGGAAGACGCGTCTGAGCGGTTCTGCTCTCTTTGACAGGGTCAACGTCTGTACAGAGTGGCAACGTAAAATTGATGGCTCATTTTATTGTACACTGTAAAATAAGGATTATTAGAAAGGTCAGTCTTGCTGGAAGCTCGTTTTTCCATTGAAAAAAAATAATTTGTAATTAATAAATTCTTCACTACTTTAGACCTGAGGACTCAAGACATTTTTTAACGTTTTGTGTTTGCCAATTGAAGCTGGGGAAGTATTATTCCTCCTAGTGCTGAGTATAGCAAAAGGGAATCCATGGGAGGCTTCTCATCAGGTTGGACGTGCTCTGGATCAGGTCAGAAATGCCCACCCTCTGCCTGCACAGGAGCACTCCCTGGCGATACTCGTGCACCCTCCTACGCGCAGCGTTGGCAGCTGATGCTCAGCAGCCTGAGATCATTTATACACGTGCTGAATTGGTTTAGGCCCCAGCAAACCCATTAGGGATATTAATAATTATGTTGTTAATAATTACTTATTATTAATAACCGTGTCTTGGTTTGATTAAATACAACATAAATTTAGCTATAGGCTGAAGCGAATAGTTCTTGCAGTATTTGTAGATCAATTTATTGTAATCCAATGTGCCAGTCTGTGGAACCGAGTGCTACACCACATCCTTCCTGCATTCTATAGCAACAGCAAAATCCCTTTACAGAATATAGCAAGAATGAAGAAATGCACCAACAGCCTCCGAGTTCCTGGGGTCTTTGAGGATTCTTGTATTGTACTTCCTCATTGCTAGTCTCTGAAAGATCTGTAATACAAAGTCATGTCACGGATTAGAATTTATAAAACCAGACCGAGTGGAAGAGATTTGAAAGTTACTGAAAATTGCAGGGCTTTCTTACTGGCACAGAAAACAACAACACTGCAGGCAGTGAATAAGGCTACTGATGGGGTTTATGCCACAAATGATTCCTGACCTTACAAGGCTTATTCACTGATACTGACAGCTCTTGTAAAAGCTGGTGGGGGGAGGAAGCAAAGAGTAGGATTTTCCTTTGAATGGAATTTTCCAAAGGAGACATCTAGCATGTCAGAATACTCCATCTTTCCCAGGATTCAATATTCTGTCTCACTCCAGCTCTGGTAGCTGAGATGAGGTATGTTTTTGAGGCACAAGGACCTGTTGCCCCGCAGTGCTGCCTGTGATGCTTCCCTTGGCGCACCTTCCCTGGCCTGCCAAGGAGCTCCTTCCCAGAAATAGGATGGAGATGAGAAGAAAAGTTTGACACATCCTTAGCTTTTTCTCGAGGTGCCGGTGTGAACAGGAACATGTTAATTATTGAATAATTCACACAAGAATCCTGAATAAATTAGAAGAGGGAAAATACGTGACCTCCTGACTCCCTGGATGCATCGGAGAGTGATTAATTCATTAAATTCTGCAGCTTGCTTCAGGGTGCTGGCAGGGGTCTGGTTTGTGGCACAAACGTTCTGCTGAGCGTGTAATGGACTTGGGATGTGTCAGAGTTGGGTGCCTCAGACTTAGATACAGTCCAATGCAGAAAGTTTCCTGGTGGAGTCTGAATATCTTAATACATTTCAGGGTCATAAAAGGAAATAACACTAAGCTGCCTCATGCTAGGACGTTGTGTCTCCTGCTTTTTAAGTAGTAGAATTTGTGGCAGAGGGTACGGTGCTGTCTGTGACCCCTAGAGATGGTCTTTCCACCTGTCAAAGTGGTGGAAACACAGATTGGCCTGAGCGGAGAGAGGTGCTTTGCTGGGGTTTTCTGCAAAGAAACAATTGCAAGTGTTTGAGGGTTGTGATGTCTGGCGGTAAAAACAATAGAGTAGAAATTAATAAAATTGCATCTTAATTGGAGGGGGAGAAAAAAACAAACCAAAACCACTCCTACGGACCAGGACAACTGAGTGCCCAGTCCCATCACGAGACTGTGGTGGCTGAGACCAGCAGGCTGGTTTGGAGCAGTCTGGTACCTCTGTGTAGGTGTTGAACCGCATGAGCCAACAGCCAGATGCTCCGCCTGCAGATCAGCAGCTTGGGAAGAATTACTCTGAATAAAACCAGGGGAATAACAAGTAGTTTGTGTTCAGGGTACGACAGTAAGAGGCTGGGAAGCTGCAGCTGGCAGCGTCCAAGACCGTGTGTTGGTTTTGCGATGCTCAAAGGCTTTCAGAGGATTAACTGGCATTTTTATCCACACCCTGTTTCTAAGAAAGCACTCAGCATTTTACAAGCAGGTAGAAAGTTAAAGGTACTTCCCCTGAAATTAGTACTATATGGGCAACCCTAAGCAGTTTCTAGGCCTCCATCGCTACCTCTCACCTGCTGTCCTTTTGTCTCCTGGAAAAAATAAGGTATTTTTTTATTACTCTATAGCTGGGGAAACTCGGTGTGGAGATGGGGTGTGGTGGAAAGGGCAGCTGCCGCGACCAGGACGGTGTTAGCAGAGTAACAGCCTGCTTAATCTTTACTATCTGCTTCCTTAGAAAGCTACTCGTGTTGCTGTCCATAAGCCAGAACCCTCCGAGAGCATTCCCTGATGAGCTCACCTGTCTCTGGATTAAGACTCAGAAAGCTTACTGCTTCCCAGCTCTGGGTAGCTGGGTCTGACCTGAGCAACACGAAGGGTTTTAATTCCTTTCATTTTCACCACGTAAGGAGCTAATCAACACTGAGGCATCACCCCGTATTCTGTGTCCCACCAGGGCAAGTGGTGCTACAGAGTCCAGCCTTCACTGAACACTTGCCCTTGTGCCAGGCTGGCGAGGCCAAAGTCACTCTTGACCCTAAGAGTCACGTAGACACAGCCTTGGCTTGAGGAAGCGATGGAGGAGAACAGGAGCCCTCCAGGGTTTCAGCTGGGTATACACTACAGTGGAAGTTTCTGTCGTCTGCTTTCCATGCCTTAGCCCAAAATATGGGAAAAGACCCCTAAGATTCAAGCGAGTATGTCAGGTAGATTGTCCTGCAGGTCTTTGGGATTGCTGGTTGTAGCCCGAGGCTGCTCGTGGGAGGGTGTACTGTCTCTTAAGTTTCCCGTGCTTGCATTCTAAGCGGTAACTAGCCCCAGCTGACCTGTTAACTACAATGCCTTCTTTTCTTCTCTTTTTGGTCTCTAAAGCCAGCACGAGCCCTACTTCAGGCCTTGGGACTGCTGCCATCGTGGGCATTCTCATCGTTATCTTTGTGCTGCTCCTGGTGGCTGTGGATGTCACCTGCTACTTCCTGAACAAGTGTGGCCTCCTGATGTGCATCGCTGTCAACTTGTGCGGCAAATCGGGGCCGGGAGCCAAGGGCAAAGACATGGAGGAGGGCAAAGCCGCCTTCTCGTGAGTACTCTCATCACTTACTTCGTTCCTTCTGTTGATCAGTGTGCCCCCCCCCAGCAACTCTGGAAAAAAACCCTTGGTTTAGGGAGTTTTGGGTTTCTCCTCTCTGATGGGTGGGTACTGGAAAGACCTGGGGCCACGGTGGTTCTGCTTTATATTTCCAGCAAGGGGTTTCTTCAGCTGTTTCTTGGGTTTTGTCCTGTTCTGTAAGTAGCCCATGGCTGGCCCAAGTACTGGACGTCACAGTGGCCTTTTGTGCTGTAGGTAGAAGTGACAAAAAGAAGTTATCTGCTGTTCAGGCCATTCACTGTCAATATTTGCAGCGTGTCTTTGCAGGAGGATACTCGGTGTGAATGGGAACCAATCTCCGTGCAATTCCCTTTTTTACAGGAAAGATGAGTCCAAGGAGCCTATTGTGGAGGTGCGGACTGAAGAGGAGCGGACCCCCAACCACGATGGGGGAAAGCACACAGAGCCCAATGAGACCACGCCGCTGACAGAGCCAGAGTACGTTTGCATTCGTCAATCCTAGCACAGGGTCGATAGGTTGCCCTCAGTCGCCTTAATCCCTCAATAAGAGAGGAGGAAAGGTAACATCTCCGCGCTCCATTTGTGACGTACCAGTGAGGAAAAGCCTTCTCTCTCCACCAAGATTCAGTGACTCCTGTTTCCAGCATCGGAAGGGGAGTAAAGTGAAGTTTCTTGAAAGGCCCATCTGTCAGTCCTGCCCAGTAGATCAGGCACCTGCCCAGGTTCACTGCAAAGGATCCTGAGCAAAAGCAGCCCCCAGATAGCACCGACTCCTGCTGGAGCTCTGCCCTTGCAGTGCTGGAGAGGCGCGTCAGCCTCCCGTGGTGGAAGCCATCCTCTGGGCTGACGGCAGCAGAGTGGCTGTGCTCTGGATGTCGGGAGAGGCATGGCACATCTGACTGCTCTGAGAGGGCCGAGAGCTACCTACAAGCTTTGTTTCTGTTGAAGAACTGCTCTGGGGCCCAAGTCTGCCAATCCACCTTGGCTGGGATTGGCAAGGTTTAAGTATTGCCCGCTGTCTATGTGAAGGTCTTTCCTAAACTGCAGCGGTTCTAGTGTCCTCTGAGTACTTCTTCATAGCTTCTGGAGCAGTATTGGAAGGAATTCACTTTCGGAGGCTGCTGAAATGCTTGCTAATATTTAGGTCAGATTTGGGATTGATGACACAAGTTGCGTTCGTTTCCTTCAGCAGAGGTGTCCCAGTGGTGAGGGGCTCAGGCTCTTCCCCCCACACACTGCTCCCCTCCTTTGATTACGTTGGGGTCTGCTGGTTAAATATCTCTGCTGGAAGTCACTGTGAAGTGAGAGGAGAAAGCAGGCTGTGTCTGCAAGCAGCACTGAAAGGTGGACTTGAGAAACAGCTAGGATTAAATTGTCCTGATGGTCTCGGCTAGTCTTACCAGAGTTTTAACTCAATTATCCTCCCCTGTGAAAGTTTTCTTGCTGTTAATAAGCCTGAGGTTGTGTTCTCAGGCATGCTGGCTTCTCATAGAATAAACCATTCATTTTTTCCAGCCTGGCATCAGTATATTTGTTAAGGCACCTGGTGCTACGTCATGACTGCTAAAGCATAGTTCCACTGTCAAACGTTGCCCTAAAGCAAACCTTATTCTAGCTAACAAAACAGGCTGGAGCCTGCTCAAAAGGGCAGAAAACATCACCTCAAAGCTGCATGTATGTGTGCGTACATACATGTATATACATACGTGTCAAGTGCATGTGAGAAAAAGAATTACATGCTGTGTGGTTCGTAGAGGGTTTAGACTTGCAGGGGGAAGGACAGGGCCAAGATGAGGGAGTGGATTCGGGGGTCCTACCCTGGGAATTTCTTACGTGGTGATGGATGGCACAGGGCTGCGAGCTCAGGGAATTGGTAGAAAGCTTCCTTGTGAGGTTAAGTGGAAGAGGCTAAGAGGAAGGTTAGCCTAAAAGAGAATAGTCTCTTCAATTTGACAGGGTTACACTTGGCTAAGACTTGAACAAAACTCTGCGTGAGCAAGCCATTCCTGAAGGATGTGTCTTCTTTCTTCTTTTTCCCCTTCCTAGTTACTCTGTCATCCCAGCCAGCCCTTTGCACATTTGACCTCTGGAAGGTTTCTGCTCCTCTCTGTGTTCTGTCTGTGTTGTACCCACGTGCCATGCTGCTGCTTCACCCACCCGCCTCCTCACTCTTACGCTCTGCTCCCCTTTCCTCTGCTGTCATTTACGGGCTTCATTGTCTCTATTTCTCTTCTACTCCTGTCCTCTTCACAGGCACCCCGCTGATACCGCAGCTGCTGTCGAGGACATGCTGCCTTCTGTAACCACGGGCACCACTAACTCTGACACTATCACTGAAACCTTTGCCACTGCTCAGAACAGCCCCACCAGCGAGACCACTACGCTGACCTCCAGCGCTGCCCTGCCAGCCACGGCCATTCCTGACTCAAACTCCGTGTCTCCTGGCCAGGCTACTCCAGCCAAAGGGGCAGCCACCTCAGTCTCTACACCGCCACCCTCTTCCACCCCCAAAGTGGCCCCCCTTGTTGATCTCAGCGATACCCCGAGCTCTGCTCCAGCTGCTAATAATTTGTCTTCAAGCGTTCTGTCCAGCCAAGGTGCGGTGCTCAGCCCCAGTGCTGTCGCTAACGCGGCCGAGACCTCCAAAGTGGCAGCTGGTAACAAGCCAGCTGCTCCCAGCCCTGCAAACCTCACTAGCCCTCCAGCTCCATCAGAGCCCAAGCAGGAGGTCTCGAGCACCAAGAGCCCCGAAAAGGAAGCTGTGCAGCCCAGTACGGTGAAGAGCCCGACAGAGACAACCAAGAACCCAAGCAATCTGAAGAGCGAGGCTGCTTCAGGCAGCACCACAAACCCCTCACAGAATGAGGACTTTAAAATGGACGAAGGGACCTTCAAGACACCAGACATTGACCTTGCAAAGGATGTTTTTGCAGCTCTTGGCACTTCTACTCCTGCCAGTGTGACTAGCGGGCAAGCTCGTGAGCTTGCTTCTTCCCCTGCAGACAGCTCTGTACCCGCTGCACCAGCAAAGACCGAGTATGCCTGCCTTTAATCTTCTGTTGGTTGTGTCCTGTGTCTCTTGTGCCCTGGTGCCTGTGCTGTGTTCTTGTTGGGTGTTCTCTTAACTAACCTCATTGTTTCCTTAGCAAACTAACTCACCTGTCAACTAACTAAACAGGGCTTGGTCTAAAGGTTCAGGATGAAAGCAGGAATAATCTGTTTCAAGGGAGCAGAGAAAAGACAAACCCAGGAACTTCTCCTAAATGCCCTTTAGGCTTTTACGCAGCTTTGTCTATTGTAGGTTATTCTTCTGTGAAAGAGATCAGAAACAATTTGGTTTGATGCAAAGGAGGTGCTGTCTTTAGAGGTGTTGGGTTCCTGCAGTTCAGTGAGCAGAGCCACCCAAATTCAATTTCCCCAGGGATCAGTGGAGCCCTTCAGAATTTACTTCCATGTAAGGCAGGGCAGAAACTAGTGCCATGTGAAACTGGAACAGCATGGTACCTCTGGATTTGTCCTGAAACTGGCCAAAGGATAAGGCAGTGTGATCCTGTCTGAGGGGGGGGGAGCAGTCACAGCCCAGTTGGGTCGGGATAACTTGGCAGTGTGTTGTCCTGGACGAGTCCCCAGCCACTGCACTGGGTTTCCTCTTTACCCAGCTGATTTATTAGAGCACCAGCATGCTTCTAGGCAGGACAACCCTAGGGGTCCTTTGGAGCTTTATGTCCACCTGGACAGAATCTAATTTCCTCAGCTGAGACGAGGCTGCACCTTGTGCTTGGCAGGAGACACTGTAACTGGAGAGTGAAAACAGCCCAAAGTCCTCACCTGGGTAACTGGGGGGAGGGTCCCCAGCTGTTGTGCAGATGTTGGAACTCTCTTAGTCAGTTTGGATGGCAGTTGCTAACAGAGCTGAGAGTGCAGAAACCGAGTGATGGAAAATGGATAAGCCACCCTCGAGGGGACAAGTACCTAAGATCCAGGTTCCTTCTGGCTCCTAGTTGCACATGGTATCACGATAGAGGCAGGATGAAATAGGAGTGGCTTGTCTTTCTTGCTTGAGCAGGATCTGTGCTTTATCGTGAGAAAGAGTCCTGAAAAGGCAGCTCAGATTTGTTGTGGGAGCAGCTCCCAAAACAAAGACGCTGGAGTTCCCACCGCATCCTTAGCTTTTGCAAAAGGAGGTGCTTTGAGGACACTGGGCTCCGCGCTGCCAGCGCGATCGCTGCCAAGAACCGAACGGGCTGTTCTAGAGCCAGGTTTACAGCTCACTCAGATAAATGCAGGCTATGCCGTAGCAACCACACTGGAGACCCTAAGTCACGGCTTTGGTTAGAATTTTTTTCCATCTCCGCATCTCCAGGAAAATTACCTCATTCTGGAAGCTTTGTATTTAATCTGATAGAAAGCGTTGGCCTCGAGCGTTGGCTTTGACACCGTGATCCGTGGTTGCAGCCTGCATTAGCACTCACAGTCAGGCAGCCAGCGGAGAACCAAGAACCAGGCTCTTTTCCAGATCTGAGTGAAAACCCATGCTGTTTTACTGTATTATTCGGGTGCCTTTACATCTTACAGCCTTTATACCTCCTGCTGTGCTCCCGTCCACCCCTAAGTCAGGAGACCCTCCTGCCGTGTGGCTGCTCCTCAGCACTGCCTGTGTCCCAGGCAGCCGTGGAGCTTCCTGGCCAGCCCGAGTGTCACAGCAGATGAGCAGGGTTGGAGGGAACCAGGCAGCCTTGATGGAAGCAGCTCAGCAGAGAAATCCCTGTTCACATCAGTTCACTGCGCACAGAGCCACTGCCCTGTCGCGCTGCTGCTACAAACAGAACAGAAAGTTGCTGAGTTGAAAGGAGGTAGGAAACAGTTTGCCCATAGTAAGAAAACATTTCAGCTGAATTAAAGCAATTCGGTCTGTCTCCCTTAAATGAATTTTTTGGTCTGGTAGAACACGGAGCTGTGTTCTTTCTGCCGATCCAGCCACCTTCTTCTACCCGTGCCGCTCATCTGCTTCCCTTGGGGTGAACCGGGATTGCGACCGTAGGTTTATGTTCCTCTCACCCACTCATCAGGGGGAATTAAGATTGCAGTTGTCTCGGACGAGCTTTGTGGCTGATGGGCTGGACCAGGCGCTTCTTCAGGGAGGCCACCACCTACACTTGTGCAGCACTTTGCATCACTGGAGAGAGCTCCGGGCAAAGGGGCTGCTCTCGTTCTTCAGTGAAGTGCCCAAGGACAGGCTGATGGAGACGAGCTGTAGCCTCTGCAGATGTTAAACCTCCCTTACACTTTGTGAAAATGCGTTTGACAAAATTCATTTCTATCTGCGTTTCCCTTCCTGCAAAGCATGTGGGGGAATTCGGGGTCTGGCTTCCCGTAGCATAAAAGATTCTCTGCTAAGTCGGCAGTTTGTTTGAGTAGGACACCTGGGTGACATAAATAACGGGCAAATCAAATTCCTCTGCAACTGGGAGTTTTCCCTGTTGCTCCTTTTTTCACACCACCGCCTCGTCCCTCTGCTGCCCCCCGGGCCCTCATCCTGCCCCGTCAGTGTGCTAACGGCGGGCAGGAGGAGAAGGAAAAAAGATTTCACTGGAGCAAACGGAAGGGGGGACGGGGGGTGGAGTCTGGTTTTACTTACTTCTGTCTCGGGAGATGCTCGTTTTGCCCCAGCAAAGCGATCCATTTGCTTGCTTTCACAAACATATCCTTTCCCTGTCACTAATTCACCACCACGCAGTCTGTACGTCTCCGTTTCTAAACCGTGCCCTTTTGGTCGTTCTTCTTCAGGAAAATCCCAGTAGAAGACAAATCTGAAGTGCAAGCAACGGAAACTAAGACACCTCCAGCAGAAGTCAAGACGGTCCCCAATGAAGCCACACAAACAAATGAGAATGAGAGCAAAGCATGATCAGCGACAGATGAAAACAAATGACAGAACGACTTCACCCAAGCATTTAAAACACAAACCACATCTCATTCCTCTAGTGTCTGTTGCCTTTTTTTAAAAAACAAACAAAACAGAAAATGCATCAATGGGGGGAGGGGGGGAATCTCTCTTTTTTTTTCTTTTCTTTTGTCTTTTCTTTTCTTTTTTTTTTTTAAAGATTTCTAGAAAGGTTATATTTGTTGTGCACTTGCTTTTAAAAAGTGATACATTTTAAAAACAGGGTTAAACCCAGAACTAAACCAGGGCTCAGCTGGCCCTGTGTGTACGCAAATAAGCAACACCGCGAATGTTATTTGCAACCTGGTTGGGAAGCTCAAAATCAACTCGTCCTAGCCAAAAAAAAAAACCCAACAGAAAAGACAAAAAAAAAAAAAAACCCTGTTGTTTCTTTCNNNACAAAAAAAAAAAAAGACCCTGTTGTTTCCTTCATTAGAATAGCAGATACAGCCGCTGTACTGCCGGGTACGGCTGGTACTTAACGAACAAATCCACAATTTATTTTTATACTTTTCAGTCGAGTTTGAAATATGTAAAGCCTCGTAAATAAGTTATAATTTCTGTTCACCTTGTATCTGTTCAGTATGCAAAGTGTCTTGAGCTCTTTGTGACTGAATTCTGTTCTCCACGTTAGACATTTATTTGGTTTAAATATTTTTTTAGAAAGAATGCCAAAATTGTAGCTCCGGGGGTATATTTCAATTTGCAGTATTCAGACTCCACATTTCTTTAAATTTTATGTTAATTTTTGCCAACTTTTGTTCTTTCCAGTGTTTACAATTGACAAATATTTTTTTTAACTTTTTTTGTTTAAATTTATGTGTAAAATAGCTGCCTTTTTTTTTTTTTAAGTAAATACAGTCTACAGATACTAGGTTAGCAGCATGCTTGCTTTGCAAAGGGAGACATTTTAAAACATGGATGTTTACAGTAGTTGTTTCCCCTTTATCTTTTCTTAATTATTGTTATTATTATTATTGTTATTATTNGGGGGCGGGGGGGGTATTCAAACCACGTGTCTCCAGTCACGCTCTTCACCCAGCAATCCACGCAACCACACGCTTAACTTGGAATCGGAGAGTTGCTGGTGAGAGTCCTTCTACCCTTAAATTTTGTTTAAGTCCCTTGCTGGACCTGGGCCTGACTGCATAAGAGAAATATCATCTCTGCTTTTTTAGGACATTCTCCCCTTTCCTTCATGGAACCCTCCCGGAGCTTTGAGAAGCAGAAGGAGATTGTACAGTTAGGGCTGGTCTGGTCTCATCTCATCTCAGATGTTTGACTATATCAATTCCTCCTTAGTGTGGCAGTAAATACCATTTCCTTTGACCCTAGAAATCTGATTTAAAAGCAAAGACTTTTTGCACAAGGGTGCTTGGCAGCATCCAAGACCCCTCCTGCAGAGCAGTTGGACCAGATGATCGATGTGGGTCCCCTTCCGACTGAGCTCCTCTGTTCCGTCACGTCGTGTGTTACCGAGTCATCCGTGTACACTCTGCGGAATCAAAACCATGAAAGCAAGAGCAAGGGCTTGGAAGTCGGTGCCAGGACAAGTCGGTGCCGCTGATTTCCCTTATCTTGGCACTGTGCTTTACCAGTTGGGGCTGAGGTAGCAGGTGTATTATCGTGACAGGAGGTTCTAGTTGGGAGTCACGGAGTAGCACTGAGATCTTGGGGTGAAAAGAAAGGAGGCTTGAGTGGAAGGAAGGCAGAGGTATGTCGGGGAAGACCAGCCCATTGTATAGAGATGTTCCTTCTGCTGGGGTTTTATGGTTTTTTCTCCTTTTGGTTTTTTTTTTTTTTCCTTTTGTTTTCTTTTTTATTCAACTTTAGATCTGCAAGCTTGTGCACTGTGGGTGCGTGACTATTTTAGTGTGAAACGTGTTTTTTGTCATAGTATTGAAATAATAAAAGCTTCAACATAGTTTGGATGTGGAAGGTGTAGCGATAGTTCAGATTTGAAAACAAACAAACAAAGAAACAACCTATTCAGGAAAAAAAAAAAAAAAAAGACAACAGCTCTTAAAAGGAACAGAAAACTTTAACTGAAAAATCAGACCGAGCTGACGATGGCATCCGTTCCCTTGTGCTAAGGTGACGAACAGAAGGATGGTGGGGGTTGGGTAGACTGCAGTCCGGCTCAGGTAAACTGAGCCACTTTTATCGGTGTATTCGTACAAGTACGCAGCCTTTTACAGCAGCGTCACATCATTTCAAACTGTGAAAACTTGTCTTGTCGTTTGCTAAGTGTGGGGGTTTAGCAGTTTTGCTCCTGGGATGCAAATGGAGGGTGACTGGATTTGTAGGCGTAGAGACTCATGCGATACCCATCGAGTAGGATATCGGGGCAGGATGCGTCCTCACTTCAAAGCCTTGTGTCAAATTTGGCCCTTGCATGACCCATCACAGCGGTGTCGGTGTAACTACGGGGAAGTTTGGCCCACCGTCTCTAGGATTTTTTTTTCTAAGGAATCAATCCATATAAATGCAGAAGAAAAACAAAAGCTACCGTGGTCTGTCTGTGGCTGGGGAGAGTCCTCGGGGCAGCAGGGGACTGACTGGTGGGCAGGCAGTGTGCACCTCCATTCCTGTGGGTGAGCACAACAAGTTGTTCTTCATTTCTGCAAAGTTTTTGACTGCTTTTGTCATCTCTGTGTTCCACCTCCTGAGCAACTGATAGGAAGCCAATATACTCTGCAATGCTAACGACCAGAGTCGTGTCCAGTGCCACTGGCTAGCACCTGTTGAGTGAAAATTGGAGTTACTACCACCTGGACTGGCACTTCTGTCTGGAAGGGTACCCAGCTCGATGCCCGATCCAAGACCCAGCTGCATCATTAGAAAATGCCCTGCTGAGTGCAGTGGGTTTGTGTGGAGCTCAATGGAGCGAGCACCCTTCCAAGGCAGAAGTGAGCCCCGTGACTGCCTGAACACTAGGAGTGTCCATCCAACTCCTTTTTGATGCCCTCGTGACACCTCCCAATACTCGTAGATTAATTCCGGAGAGTTGTTTTATACTCGCCCCCAGTGGAGAATAATTTCTTTTCATTTGGAAGTACCCCGTTTCCAGGATAGCTTAGGCTTCATTGCTTTGATTTAAACCTTTGAAGAGGGACCAACCTGATGCCGTTTACGCTGTATATGTTTATATATGTATCCATGCCATACATATATATCTATATGGCAATGCAGACTGATCAGCTTCTAGTTGTGGAGTGATTCCATTTCATGCTGCACCATACGTAAAGATGATAAGGTGATAGTGCATCCAGTCGTTCAGCTTTTAGAGTGGAGTTTTATTTTTCACACTTTTCTATGGAGCCTTCAAACCCCAGATTTTCACACTAGGCTGTTTTGATAGTTGTTCTCAGACCCTCCATTGACATCCTGACCCAGCATTCCCTACTTTTGGGGGCCTTCTATCTTGTTAAAAAAACAAAAAAACAAAAAATCTTTTTACCAAGTGAAACATCGGTTCCACCTTTATTCCCATTCTCACTGGTGTAAATACTGATACTAACTGAGGATTTTGACTTTGCATTCTGTCAGAATACTGTGTTCAAATAAAAATNAAAAAAAAAAAGCTCCTGGCTATAGTCTGCTCTTCTTTGGATGTTCTGCTTGGTTCCATGTGCAGACGTGGGTTCCCAGGGCTGCATTTGCACGTGAGCTTAACGTGGAGCGAGCAGCCCCATCCTGCGTGTATGCCTGTGTGGGTGTCACCCTGAATTAGGTGCCTGAACTCAATTAGTATGTGATGAATCTAATTAAATTTATTTCTGTCCTAAGCATTGATCTCCCAGGACATGGAAGGAGGAATGAGAGTTCTGATACGTATCAATACTTGGGTGCCGGGCTTGTTCACAGCAGAAAAGAAGCAAGCAAATGTCTTCAGCTCAAGGACTCACCTGAAGAGGATACCCTCCTTCCTGCTACCTCTCCAGCACCTTGCCCTTTATTCTTGGCTGATGTTTACGCTGTGAGTCACACTAAGACGGTATTTCAGCAAAGCTGCTGTGATTTGTCCCCTCTGTCTTTGGTGCTACTGCTTTAGGAGAGGCTGGCCAGGAACAGGCAGGGGAAATGCAGAGGAAACAATCCATCTTCTTGGTGGGTTCTTTCAGCAGGTGTCTGTCACCTGCACAATTCCTTTTGACTTCACGTTCCAGTCACGCTCTCAGCTCCCCTACAGCTGTCATTTTTCTTGCATCGGAATTCCCAGCTTCCCTGGCCCGACTCTTTTACACAGTTTGTGCAGTTTTCCCAACCTGCTTTGTTCTTGAAAGGAGCTCATCCTTATTCCAGTCAGGGGCACAGAGAGGGTGACATGGTTCTGTGTTCAGTACTGATTTCTGCTGATTTTGCAATACCATTTTTTATGAGAATCCACTGTGAACAAGGGAGAGTGGGCGGATGCAGCACGACGTCAATCCTCGACTAATACATGCAGTTGTATCGTGCAGCTTGCTCCTGTGGGAAAGTTGGAAAGTCAAGAGATAGAAACTGTTTGGTTTTGGTGTATGTTCCTCTTCTTCCTAAAATTTTGGCTAAAAACTGCCAGAGATCAATAGATGAATATTCACGCCCATGCTTTCGGGCATGGTTTTAAGTGCTTCTGTACTGAACTGTACAGCATCCTTTAGGGAGCTAGAAGCCATGGCAATACAGGTGCTCTCCCTCCTGCACCTTGGCCAGTGGAGCTCTACCATTTGGTGCAAACTGGCAGGAAAATGCTTCACCTGGCAAAGGCTCCCAGAGCTGCAGGCAGGGAGCAGCACAGCCCCGTGCTCTGTAAGGGACTAGCAGATCCTGCAGCACAGCTGAGTTGAGAAGTCCTTAATTTCACTTGCTGTAATGAAATCTCTGCCTGGCTGCTAAACGAACTCCCAACTCTTTATTGTCCACAGCTGCATTACTTTCTTTATGGAGCCCACAGAGGCTCGGGTCCTGCAGGCTTCTCTTTAAGTGCCTCTGGCTGGCTGCTACAGCTTATTGTCACCTCGCTGCTGGGGACACCGGCGCATCGGAGACCCTCTGGCAGCAGAGCCCCCTGCCCATTCTGTAAGTTACTTTATGGGAACACGTGAGCAGCACTGGGATGAAGCAGTGGCTTTCCATACAGCGCTAGCAAATTCTGCTCTTTCTTCTGCAGCCCCCCCCTGCGGAGCCCGATGCATGAGAGAAATAAACAATGGCTCTGACGGCAGAATGAAACGCAGCTTCTGGTGTGGAGGGAGAAGGGGAAACCAAAGAGGAGGAGCAGAAGTAAAGATGCAGGGAGGCTTTGATGCAGGTGGCTGAGAGCGAAGGCAGGATCTGCCTGCAGAGATGCTGCATCTTTAGCTGAAAGGCTTTGCTCTCCAGGCCGCCGAGCAAAGGGAGGAGAACGCGAAGCTGGGAGCGCGCTGGAGGCTGAACCGCAGCAGCCAGTCCACCTGATGGGAGGGGAGGGAGTGCGGGAACAGCGCTTGCTCCATTTCCCACCCGTCTGGAGGGAGTCCATCTGTGTGGATTCACAGCCCTTGGAGAGAACCTCCCCTCCCTGGTCTCCATCAGCCTCTCAGGGTGGCTTTGCGGGAGAGGCAGGACCCCTGCCAGTCTCTCTCTACCACTGCAGAGTCTTTTGATGAACCAACAAGCCGAGCTCTTTCTACTGTGTCTGGCTTGCTTATTTATAATGGGTTTTATTCCCTTAGACTTCAAGTTTATTCCCACACCTCAAGTGTGGCTTTACTCCCCAAATAAAAGGCAGACTGCTAAGCCTCCCGGTGACACACCTACTGTCACCTGAGCATTTATAATTAGGCACCACAGACACTGAATTTGAAACAGCTTCATTAAAGGAAAAAGGCCCACCTTTGGGATGGATGCTTAAGCAATCAAGAGCAGAGCTGTCTTGCAGAAAAAGAGAGAAAGGATTTATTTTCTTTCGGTGCATGAGGGATGGGGAAGGGATCCTCCGACACTTCCTACAGCAAAGGAAGGTCTGGAAGGAACAGGAGTCAGGCAGCTCAGCACCTTGTTGGCCCAGAAAAGCATTTCTCCCCCTGGGAAGCGTGGTGGGACACTGCAGAGGAGGCAGGTGAGTGTGGCTGCCGTCTGTAACTTCACAGCGAGAGCTCTGTTTTCATGCCCAGCAGCCACCAGGGTGGCCTGCCCTCCTTGGGATCCCTCACCTTGGGCACCACTTTCAGAGGTGCCAGGTCCCCCGCCCCCTCTCTGTTTCTTGCCTTTTCTCCTAAAATGGCTGGGTTATAATGTGTCCAGAATTCTAATATCCTGGCAATGCCATGGGGCACCTTGTTGGCCCAGACTCCTGTTGGTGGCTGACACCTTTCATTAACTGCCACCTGTAATCTTCTGGCTGTGGCAACATGGCCCTAGAGCATCTCCTGAGAGCGGTGACAAGGACCATCTGGCTGTTGGAGCCACGTAGGTGGACGTGCATGTCCTGACGGGGACATGCTTTGTGTGAAGTGCTTAGCGTGAGGGGAAGCTGAATCTTTATTGCTTCTGCTCTGAACTGTGAGTGTGACACAGCAGGGCCACATGGTGTAAAGGAGGGCTAGGATTCTCTTGCTGGCCATCAGAGCCTGAAAAGGTTGAAAGATGTGTCTCTGGGCCATTGTACGTGCTGCTGAAGATCGGCCAGCCCCTGTGATTCCTTTTCTGGGGCTTCCTCCACCCGGACAGACCATGCATCCACAGCAGGGCCGAGCGGGCAGTTTGGACTTGGCAGCACACGCAGTGCACAAGCCTGGCTGGCAGGAGCACAGCGGCGGATTTAGGGATACAAGCAACAAAGCAGGAAAAGGCCTGAAATCAAAGCTTTGTTCCCAGCTGGCCAGCTGCTTTTTGTGCTGGAGGATGGTGCCACCCTCTGGCTGTCTCACTGGTGACAGGCTGCGTGTCACACCCCAAGAGGGGCTGTGCTGAAAACCCCTCATGAAAACTTTCTGGGCACCAGAATGCTTCCAGTCCCTGCAACCTACTGGGACCTACCCTCCCGGGGGCACACCGCTTTGTCTGGTAGTATAGAGGATGCAGAAATCCTCTGTTCCGTCAAGTGGCCACCTCTCAGA
Organism: Pedionomus torquatus; assembly: GCA_013398155.1. Taxonomy (NCBI): domain Eukaryota; kingdom Metazoa; phylum Chordata; class Aves; order Charadriiformes; family Pedionomidae; genus Pedionomus; species Pedionomus torquatus. The sequence continues at coordinate 103,136 of VZRU01016460.1, read as the reverse complement.
AGCTGCTGAGACCCTCTGATCCCATTCACAGGAAAAAGCACCTGTTTTGAATATGGGTTTAACCCTCAGCCAGCTCTGGCTTCACTCCTTCCCAATCAAAAATTGATTGAGAAAGCCCCAGTCTTTAAAGGGTATCTTAAAAAAACCCAAACAAAACAAGGTGATCCAATACTAATATAAAAATCAGGGCAATAGGGACTACAAGGTATTGGTTGTGCATGAGTGTTCACATTTCTTTTTCCAGGTTCCCTCTCCCCATAGCTAGGTCTCCTAAAATTCAGGTAAGCTATCTTTATATTAACCAAAGCTGTCCCTTTGATTTTTTGCCCGTGCTGACCCAATCCTGTCCCCTGCGTATGAACAGACTTCAAGCTTTGGAAAAAAGCAGATGAAAAGGATCTGAAACGCTCTTTGGAGCAATGGCAAGCCAGTGCCGGGCCTGACGTGCTCCCTGCCATGAGGTGCCAGCAGAGCAGCTTGTCTCTGGGCTCTCCGAACCAAACCCAGATAAGGGCATGGATAAAACAAGCCCAGGGGGAGCGGCAGCAGGTTCCGCTTCTGCTTCGTGTTCATTCAGGCTGCAAGGCAAGGCCTGACCTCTTCAGCTGAGGAAAAGGAGAGCGTTCAGCGCAATGACCAGTGAAGCAATTCCTCTGAGTTATCAAGCCCAAAATTAAGCGAGGGAAAGCGGGATGAAGCTAGCGGCTATTCACCAGCTCGGGACTAGCAGCCTATCTGCTGTGCTACAGGTATTTCTCCGCAGGCCACCTGGAAGGCCTTGGCCAGAGGGGCCCTCTGTAGGCCCTGTCCGCCATTCTATGGCAGGAGAAACAGCAGCAGCTCTTGTCAGCAAAGGGATTTCATCGAGCAGCCACCTGCTTAATGCTCTGATGCACGCTACAAATATAAAAGTACCCTTTCCCCCAGGAAATCTGCAAAAAGAGACCTTAGGAACACCTTCTTCTGTCAGTATCCACCTCCACCCGCCCTCTCATGGCTCCCCGGGCCACTAAATGGCGGCCGGGTAGGCCCCGCCCCTTTGCGTAACCACGCCCTCTTCCGCCGTGCGTAAAGCGCGTGACCGGCCGGCGCGGTCTCCACGGCAACGGCGGGGGGCCCCGGCCCGCCACCCGCGGCCCAGGCCCCCGCGNCTCCGCGGAGCCGCCGGCAGTGGGGAGGAGGAGGAGGAGGATGAGGAGGATGAGGAGGAGGAGGAGGATGATTTCCAGCGGTTCCTCCGCCGTGTGGACGACGTCGGTAGGTCGTCTGAGCCGGCCGGGCACGGGGCGGAGGGGAGCGGTGAGCGGGGGGGCCGTGAGAGAGCCCCGTTTTCTTGAGTTGAGGGGCGGGGGTGGGAAAGGGAGAGAGCACAAGGACGGCGCANACCCCGCTGCGAATTTGGTTTGGGTGGAGTCTCCTTAGGAGCTCAGCCGCGGTCAGGCTTTGCAGGTGCTGCGAGTTTGGTTTGTAAACTTGGGAGTTTTTCTAAGGCAGAGAAACTGAGAGGAAGAAGTGTTTGTTATTGCTGCCCTTAGCAAGGCCTTCCCGGTGGCCTGCTCCCCGCTGCCTTCATGGCCTTGGAGGTGCTGCTGAGCCCCTTGTTCCTCCAGGATCACCCAGTCATGTGTGTATAGCTCTTTTTGTTGTTTGTTTTTTCCTTTTTTAGCCAACCTGGTGCAAGGCTTAAACTCCACAGACCCAGATGTCAAGGAGAAAGCCCTCGCTGAGGCAGAGGAAAGGCTCCGCGAGCAGGGAAGCAGCAAAGAGGAAGAAAGCAAAACTGTGGTGAACAGAACCATCATCAACACGCAAGCTTCTGTAAGAGCCTTTTTCCCTTTGAAGTTAAAGCAGTTTAGATCTTTTAGATAATACTAACTCACCTTCCTTGCCCAGGAGAAAAAAAATCGTGAATAAAACTTACAAGTGGAGTGTACAGGAGAGGGACTCCTGGTCAGGAAGAGTAGTGATAGGACAAGGGGGAATGGCTTTAAACTAGAAGAGGGGAGATTTACATTGGATATTAGGAAGAAATTCTTTTCCTGTGAGGGTGGTGAGGGACTGGCCCAGGTTGCCCAGAGAAGCTGTGGCTGCCCCATCCCTGGAGGGGTTCAAGGCCAGGCTGGATGGGGCTTGGAGCAACCTGGGGTGGTGGGAGGTGTCCCTGCCCATGGCAGAGGGGTTGGAACTGGGTGATCTCTGGGGTCCCTTCCAACTCTAACCATTCTATGATTCTAAGTGTGTTCTGAGTTTGATTTCTTTTTTTTCCCCTCATCATCGTACTGGGTTATCATACTTAAAGTCGTATTATCTTTATCTTGAAACTACTAATAACACAGCATTGCATTTATCTAAGTTGTACGTAAGCGATGAGTCACTGTAACTTGTAGCTTTTACCTGTGATTCAGGAACTTGAGCAAAACTAGCTGAAGGCGCAAGAGTCTCTGTTAATTTCATTAGGCTTTGGTTCCTGTGGTAGAGTTTGGATTTTGTTGATGTATCTTGTTAAAGATAAGAATGGGAGCTTTCTGGCAGTGTAGAAAACAATTAGGTCGTTACCATCCTTTGTTTAAATGTCATTTTAATACTCCCAATATGCATCAGTCTGGTTATTTCAGAGGCCCTGTGGCTTTGAACAACTTGACCAAGGGTTCCTTTGGTACTGTGGGTTTTACTAAAATGTCTGTGTGTGTACATGCGTGTGCTGTACACACATGTTTCTCTTTTTTAGGACACAGCAAGTGAAGAGGCAGTGAACAAAGGTAGGATGGTGTTCCCTCTAGTATTTAGAATGTCTTCAGTCTGTTTCAGCAGAGATGGAGGAAGATGTGCTGTTACTGCCTGCAAGACCTAATTCCCTCCAAAGTCAAAACTAACTTTTCTAGTGATTTTAAACCAACATTCAGTCAGATCTGGGAAACCCTTTCAAGGATCTTACCAGTATGGCTGTGCTTGTTGCCTTCCTAGGAAGGAAGCTTCTTGCTGTAGTTTGTTAATCGTGTTCTGGCCTCTCATCTGGAATGTTAGTTTTCTGAATTTAAAAGGAAACAAGTTTATCTCTAGAGATGAGAAACTTCATGGCAAGTGTGCAAATCCTGAGTGGTAGCATGGGCTTCACGTGGGATAGCTTGTCATTTGTGTGTTAGTTTAATTGTTGAAGTATCCCCTTTCTATTCTCCTTGTAGAGAAATGACTCGGAAATACCTTAGAAATGACTTTTTTCTCACCTTTAGATTGATTTTAATGAAGCTTTTTCTTTTTTCTCTTTCTCTTTTAAACTAAAATGCCACCAATTGTCCTGGCTCAAAGCTGACTTTCTGGCGATTTTGGAAAAAGATGCGAAAGAACGAGCTAAACGAAGGAAGAGAAATGAGCGCTTAGCAAATGGTAATCGCTTATGGCTTTTCTAGCTAATACCTTCACAAACTACTTAGCAGGAACTAGGCTGATTTAAGAGGCTATCGAGCTACTCCATTATTACCATTCTTATGTGCCTTGGGAGAGTGCTTCGGTTATCTGAGAGCATTGATTAGCTAGATATAACAGGTTTATATACTTACAGGGTTTGCAATGTGTTATTTTCCATTCTATCCTGCATATGATAGGGAGAGAGCGAGTTTGAGTATTTGAGAGCCAGGCTGAGCAAAGAGAAATACTCAATTTTCTCTCAGAAAGAGAGCTCACGTGCACTGAGTAGCTCAGAAGCCCCACGCAAATCGTGGCTAATGAAGACCACTGCAGTGGAGCTGGTCTGGCATTTTGATGACTGTTCCAACCAGGAGAATATGGCCTCTCTTTCTGCAGTTGCCATTTGGGGAAATAAAAACCAAATGTCATTTTTTAATGCATNCTGTTCCAACCAGGAGAATATGGCCTCTCTTTTCTGCAGTTGCCATGTGGGGAAATGTCATTTTTTAATGCACGTATGTTCTTTTGCAGCTCTGAAAGAGAAGGGAAACTGTGCGTTCAGGAAAGGAGACTATGTCGCAGCCATTCAGAGGTACACTGAAGGTCTGGAAAAACTGAAAGATAAGCAGGAACTTTACACAAACAGAGCACAGGTTAGCATGAAGAAATGAGCTACCGCTATATGGATTTTAGTTTTACTTTGCCAGGATACCGTCCAAAAATTATCTTGGTTTTATTTCAGGCCTACCTGAAGATGCATGAGTATGAGAAAGCCATTGGTGACTGTGAATGGGCATTAAAGGTAACTTCAGGATTTTGTCTTTGAAGAGCAGGTCAAGTGGTCCTGAGAGGCAGGTGTCTGTGTAACTGAAGAGATGGAGGCAACTTGCCAGTGGAAACAAAAGGATGTGGTGGTGTTGCACAGATTCCTGCATCCTGAGTTCAAATTAACTATTTCAGTGCTGCCTCTGTGCACAATCTTTTCTAGCACCTTAGAGCTTGTCATTAAAAAGTTTGTTACATGCAGTTATCTTGCCAATCCTTTTAAAAGAGGAAAGGGGACTCTTCAAGATTACAAAGATCAGATCTGCTGGGAAAACCAAAGATTATATAAAAGGCTGTAGAACTGAATCCAGATTCAGGTGTGTTACATCAGCGATGCACACAGTTAACAGATGATTACTAATATGGGCTGCATCATTTAAAGAAGTCAATATTTTTGATACATAACCAAACCGGAGAAGATGACCTAATCAGTTAGTGTTGCACTAAATGTTTCCTTAGTTATTCCCTCCCTCCTGCTATTTCTTTAATGAAATTTAATGCTTCTTTCATTCCTGGCAGAATTAATCAAAAGACGTACTGAAGTTCTGTGGTTCTGGACTAGTTGATGCAGGTCTTAACATCACCTGTTTGTATGACTGCTCGTATTGCCCAAAGTGTGGTTTTCTGGNATGCGTGTGCTGTACACACATGTTTCTCTTTTTTAGGACACAGCAAGTGAAGAGGCAGTGAACAAAGGTAGGATGGTGTTCCCTCTAGTATTTAGAATGTCTTCAGTCTGTTTCAGCAGAGATGGAGGAAGATGTGCTGTTACTGCCTGCAAGACCTAATTCCCTCCAAAGTCAAAACTAACTTTTCTAGTGATTCTAAACCAACATTCAGTCAGATCTGGGAAACCCTTTCAAGGATCTTACCAGTATGGCTGTGCTTGTTGCCTTCCTAGGAAGGAAGTTTCTTGCTGTAGTTTGTTAATCGTGTTCTGGCCTCTCATCTGGAATGTTAGTTTTCTGAATTTAAAAGGAAACAAGTTTATCTCTAGAGATGAGAAACTTCATGGCAAGTGTGCAAATCCTGAGTGGTAGCATGGGCTTCACGTGGGATAGCTTGTCATTTGTGTGTTAGTTTAATTGTTGAAGTATCCCCTTTCTATTCTCCTTGTAGAGAAATGACTCGGAAATACCTTAGAAATGACTTTTTTCTCACCTTTAGATTGATTTTAATGAAGCTTTTTCTTTTTTCTCTTTCTCTTTTAAACTAAAATGCCACCAATTGTCCTGGCTCAAAGCTGACTTTCTGGCGATTTTGGAAAAAGATGCAAAAGAACGAGCTAAACGAAGGAAGAGAAATGAGCGCTTAGCAAATGGTAATCGCTTATGGCTTTTCTAGCTAATACCTTCACAAACTACTTAGCAGGAACTAGGCTGATTTAAGAGGCTATCGAGCTACTCCATTATTACCATTCTTATGTGCCTTGGGAGAGTGCTTCGGTTATCTGAGAGCATTGATTAGCTAGATATAACAGGTTTATATACTTACAGGGTTTGCAACGTGTTATTTTCCATTCTATCCTGCATATGATAGGGAGAGAGCGAGTTTGAGTATTTGAGAGCCAGGCTGAGCAAAGAGAAATACTCAATTTTCTCTCAGAAAGAGAGCTCACGTGCACTGAGTAGCTCAGAAGCCCCACGCAAATCGTGGCTAATGAAGACCACTGCAGTGGAGCTGGTCTGGCATTTTGATGACTGTTCCAACCAGGAGAATATGGCCTCTCTTTTCTGCAGTTGCCATGTGGGGAAATGTCATTTTTTAATGCATGTATGTTCTTTTGCAGCTCTGAAAGAGAAGGGAAACTGTGCGTTCAGGAAAGGAGACTATGTCGCAGCCATTCAGAGGTACACTGAAGGTCTGGAAAAACTGAAAGATAAGCAGGAACTTTACACAAACAGAGCACAGGTTAGCATGAAGAAACGAGCTACCGCTATATGGATTTTAGTTTTACTTTGCCAGGATACTGTCCNTGTATGTTCTTTTGCAGCTCTGAAAGAGAAGGGAAACTGTGCGTTCAGGAAAGGAGACTATGTCGCAGCCATTCAGAGGTACACTGAAGGTCTGGAAAAACTGAAAGATAAGCAGGAACTTTACACAAACAGAGCACAGGTTAGCATGAAGAAACGAGCTACCGCTATATGGATTTTAGTTTTACTTTGCCAGGATACTGTCCAAAAATTATCTTGGTTTTATTTCAGGCCTACCTGAAGATGCATGAGTATGAGAAAGCCATTGGTGACTGTGAATGGGCATTAAAGGTAACTTCAGGATTTTGTCTTTGAAGAGCAGGTCAAGTGGTCCTGGAAGGCAGGTGTCTGTGTAACTGAAGAAATGGAGGCAACTTGCCAGTGGAAACAAAAGGATGTGGTGGTGTTGCACAGATTCCTGCATCCTGAGTTCAAATTAACTATTTCAGTGCTGCCTCTGTGCACAATCTTTTCTAGCACCTTAGAGCTTGTCATTAAAAAGTTTGTTACATGCAGTTATCTTGCCAATCCTTTTAAAAGAGGAAAGGGGACTCTTCAAGATTACAAAGATCAGATCTGCTGGGAAAACCAAAGATTATATAAAAGGCTGTAGAACTGAATCCAGATTCAGGTGTGTTACATCAGCGATGCACACAGTTAACAGATGATTACTAATATGGGCTGCATCATTTAAAGAAGTCAATATTTTTGATACATAACCAAACCGGAGAAGATGACCTAATCAGTTAGTGTTGCACTAAATGTTTCCTTAGTTATTCCCTCCCTCCTGCTATTTCTTTAATGAAATTTAATGCTTCTTTCATTCCTGGCAGAATTAATCAAAAGACGTACGGAAGTTCTGTGGTTCTGGACTAGTTGATGCAGGTCTTAACATTACCTGTTTGTATGACTGCTCGTATTGCCCAAAGTGTGGTTTTCTGGGAAAGATTTAACACCAGCTGCTCTTCACCTTGAACCCCACCAAAACCTCTGTTCTTTGCATAGGGAAGGAAAGTTGTTACCTGGAGCTAATAATTTAGCATATAATCTTTAAATGCCTCAAGTAGATGGTATGAATGCCCTCTTCTCTGCGTACAGTTGTGTTGGGCAACAACTATTAATCACAGCCTGGAAAACATATTTAAAGGTTAAAATTTCTAAATATTTAATTCCTTTTTTAACACAGTGCAATGAAAAGTGTATGAAAGCCTATTTTCTAATGGGGAAAGCACACCTGGCACTTAAGCACTACAGTGAGGTAGGTTTACTAAATCTTGTGGCCATGGGACCATGTTTTGTTGTTCTTTTGACATGATGTTGTGGGTGAGAGGGAGAAATTTGTGATCTTAAGAGCTGGACAAGTGAAAGTATCTTTAGACTTGAGAGAAACTTTCTGTGCTTTGCAAAGACTAATAATTTTAAAATCAAGTCTTCCTGCATCTTGGTAAAATAACTGTAGAGCATGGACAATACAAGTCTACACGATGTCCACCTTGAACAGTTCTTAGCACCTTGGTCTGTGAAGGAGGTTCTTCTCTGTTGCAAGCTTGGTGATCAGTTTCATCCTGAGTTTATGCTCAAGATAGCCAAAATGCACAGACAGAAGATAAAGATATGAGATGCACAAGTCAAATCCCTGCTGATAGTTACAGTTCCTGCAATTTTAATGCTATGCCTTATTTTCTGTTTGCTTTTTCTGTTCCTAGTAGTACACTCCTAGATTTTTACTTGAAACGCTTTTGATTTCAAATAGCAGGCAGATGCAGGAACTGAGAATGTTCAACTTGGACTTTTAATTATGAAAGTTTTGATTTGTATGTCTCTGTAAATTTTATTTTTCGTACTGAAGTACTGTGGCCCAAGCACTTCTCACCTTAAATGAGATGATAAATATTGTACCCTAGTCAGAGTCATTTTCCCATTTTTATTTTAAATTGAGAGCCTGCTCTTTTTCTCTTTTAAGTCTAAGCTGTGTTACGAGAAGATGTTACAAATAGATCCCCAAAAGGAAAGCCTGTTTAAAGGTAGGAAATAGAAATGTTTACACTGTTGTCCCTTGTTTTCTGTTCAAGATGGAACTTGACTGAAACCACTCTTCTGCTCTTCAGAACTTTTGATGGAGTCTTTTCCTGTAGCTTTTGTTTCTGATTGTTTCTTCTTTCAGCTCTGTTTCACTCACTAGAGCCACAGCTCATTCTGTATGTGGAAGGCAGTGCTCTCTCTCTTAGGGAGTCTCTTCATTTCTTACTTGAAACTTGACCAGATGAAAACATTTAACTGACATGCCTTGTTTTCTTTTGATTTCCAAGATTGTATGAACGAAGTAAATTTGGAGGAAAAAAGAATAAAAGATGAAGAGAGAGCAATGAAGGAAGTTGAGTCTGGAAAGCTTGCGGCTCTGTCCATAAAAGAACTGCTGCAGAAACTCGATAGGCCTGACCAGAATATCCTCTACTACACAGGAGGGATCAGACTTTTGGCAGAAGCTGTGAAGGATTGTAAGTATTTTATGCGAAGGTCGATGATTGTGGGAGATGTCATCAACGGAGATGAACACAAGTGTAGTTTTTAAAGGAACAGAAAAACTATTCCTGTTTTTAAAACAGAAAATCGGTAATGTTTGATATGTCAAAATTTATGACAGGTAGATATTTTAGAACTAAAGTGAAGTTACAGCTGAGCTGTTAAGACTTCTTGTGGAATTTGGTCTCTCAAGAAGTGTTTCCTTTGTTTTGAAGTATTCCTGATTCTCTGTTAAAGCATATTGATTTGCAAAGCCAGTCTCATGTTTCAGCCGTCCTAAGAGGCCTTTAGCTTGCATTCCATTGTTCTTTATAGCACCAGACATGAACTAGAGCAGTCCTCAGCTTCAAAGCTGATTCTACTTCAGGTAGCGTTCTTGGAGTTTTTTCCCCTCTTTTAACAACATTCTCTTCCCAAGATGCAGTGACCTTTTCTTTTAACACTGTGTTACAGGAGAGCAGGAATGTGCCTTTGCAATGATACATCAGCCAGGTGGATCGTAGAGCTGATTTGTTTATCTCTGAATTTTTCAGGCACTGAGCAAACTTTATTTAGAATGAACAATGGATTCAGTATCCTCAAAGACAACGAGGTTGTAAGACGGTAAGAGCTCTCCAAAGGAATACAGTAGGTGTTACAGCATGAGGAAATGAATAGACTGTTTTTAAGAAAGACAATCGCCTCTTGAAATGATCAAAAGATAACGTAATAACAGACTTTAATGTCCAAACAGACTGACATATTCTTGACTCTTGTACAACCAGTGCTCTCTTGGATGCAATGAATGGAATTAATGAATTTCTGCTTTTGTCTCGTATTCCTGTGCAGTTATCCTATCTCATGGTGAGAGCAGGTTTGTAAAACCTTAATATAAAAGAACATCTGAAAGCACTTAGTCACTTTAAGTATATCCGGCTAAAGTCCTTGGTGCTGTATTCAGTGCCAAGTATCAGTACGTGTTTGGCCATGTAGTTTTTTTAATGGAACCTCTGAAACTCTCTAACCTTTTAATCAAAGGGAAGGATCATCTCAGGGGACCTGTGTCTTCTGCTGGTGTATTTTCTTGGCTGTCATATTGTGTTTCTGTAATCAAGAAACAAATCTGACTAGTATTTATCTGTATTGCTCTATAAACTTTAGAGGGATTTCTTGTCTGAATGTATATTTCATCATCGGGGTTCGTCAATATTATGGATGTTGGCTGTAAACGGATTTAAGAGATTAAGCACTCCTAAATTTTGCACAGAGTTATTACCCCCTGGCTATTCACAGCTGTCTCAGCGCAGAACTGAATTTATCATCTGTATTGTGCTACGTAATGCTTGTACGAAGTCTGTGTTTAGGGTAGAGCAGAGCTAGTCAATCACAAATCTGGTGTCAGAGGAGGTCCTCTGGAAAGCAAGTCTCATAGTCCAAAAAATGTTTAACCAATGAGCCGGGTTTAGAGTCTATGAGCTGAACTGTTCGCGTGGCAGATCCTCATCTCTGCGGGGCTCTGCTGATTTCCCTAGCCAAAGAGCTAATTGTGTGATCTGCCCTGTGCTCTTTTTACAAACTAATGTTTCTGATTTAGGGGCTTCTGTGCAGAGAAGAAAAACGCTGCTGAAGTGGATCTGTCTGTTTCTCTCCTCTTCCTTTGGCAAGCTGTCTGCGCTGGGAATGGTAAAACTATGACACTGACATGAATCGCTGTTAATGTACTGTTCATGTGGCACTTACTGTGTCTAAAATGGTTGGTATGAACATCACTTTACAAGAGCTTGTGGGTCTAGACCTTGACCTGTGAAGCTTGGTTTGCAGTAAGTGTTTGTGGTTGCTGCTAGCGGTATTCCTGCATTTGGGTGGTTCCAGGCATCATGAAATGAAATTTCCAGTCTATTTCTGTGAGCATTCTAAATCTACCAAAGTGGTGGAAAGTAAATTCCCTGTGATTATTGCTGCTCTTAAGATAATATCGCTCATATCTTCCTGTCATCTTTATAAGCAGTTATACCAGCAAAAAGCAGGAGTTCATAGAAGTGTCATTAGGGAAGGCTGAATTCCTTTGGCATTCGCCGTCAGCAGTCGTCGGGCAGGCAGCTCTCAACTCTGTCTCTAGCAAGTATCCACCTAGATGAGAAATGGGCTGCAGTGGTGGTGGGTGGTACAGTGAGAGTGCCACACAGGGAAAATACAGAATGCTTGGTGTCGGTGTCTGTGTTGACTTGTGCATCAGAGGATCCAGCTGATGCCCAAGAGTATTCGTGCTGCAAAGTAGGGGAAAAACCTGTTTTATAGTCTGTCCATAGGTAGTTAGCCGTAAAAACGGAGTGATGTGCAGGTTTGTGTAGCTTACATGTTCGTTGTGCCTGAACAGCGGGGACCTTAGCAGTTTGCAGGCAGCTGATGAAGTGAGAAGCGCTTTATGCTCACAATTGTGGTGTCTCTCCTTGAACAAGTGCCCGGTGCCTGAGAAGTTAGTGTGTTGCTAGCGAGAGCAGACATTCAACCAGCAGTGTATGTGTTGAACTAATGGAGCTGAGTGAAGGTTAGTGAGTGTTCCGCCCTTACCATTGCGGTGCAGGAGTATTCTGCAAGGTGAACACATTAGTGGATGAAATAAAGACATTAAACCTGTTAAATCAGCACCTAGAGGGGGGAAAAAGTAACGTGTATAATACAAAGATTAAGTATAAGAGTAATGCGGGTACCATTTTGCGGGATGTAGCTCTTAAATCTTGTGTTTTTTCAGAAGAAAATCAGCATCTTCTGTTGACTTGCTCTGATGTGAATGCACAGCTGCCAAAACTGCTTTCTTATGGAGTACCCGAGATCCAAAAGGAGACATTGGCACTAATCTCTCTTTACTCAGAGAATGAGCATGGGAGGAGACTGCTGATCAGGCACCAGGACCTAACCAAGTAATAAACGCTACTGTACTTCAGACAGGATTTCTTAATGCCTGGGTTCGCAGATGTTCAAACCTCATGCCGCTAGCACCAAGGTGACAGGCTTTCTGAAAGGAACCTGATGATGTTGAGACTTCTGTCCTGAGGGATAGGCAGGCCTAATTAAGCAAAAGTAAGATAGGCACGTGGGGAAAACTTTGGTAAACGTATCTGAAGATGCCTGTGAAGCTAAGTAGAAAGAGCTTATTCCTGAGGACAGGTGTGTAATTTTGAGGCAGAGTTACCTTTTTTTTTCTTTTTTTTTTTTCTTTTAACCATTAAGTGTATAGTTGTCCAGCACTCAATCAGAAGCTTACAGTATTGTCTCCTAATAGCTCGTGATTTCAGGCTGTGACTCTCCTCGTTTGGTAGTTGGTATTTATGATTATTCAGTGTTGCCATGACTCGCTGAGTGTAGAAAGAAACAACCTTCTATTATCTGTATCCTGTTGTCCTGCTATTTCCTTCTAGAGTTAAGCAGAGGAGAAATTTTAATTTACTGGTTTGCACTACATGGTTTGAAGTAGCAGATGTGCAGGAAAAATTCTCCAACAGTTCTATGTAGTTCACTGTATTACATACAACATTAATTCGGAGACATTTTTCCTTGGAGAAAAGGTTAGAGAAATGAGGCACACTGAGAGGATGCTTAAAAAAGGCAGATAATATTACTGTGGCTTTGAAATATCAAGAGGCTAAAAAAAATTTCTGTCAACTTCTGGAAGATATCTTGGGCCTGATTGCTTGGGAAGAGCTAGGAAGTTCAGAAGGCAAAGCTGCAGCCACTGATATTCTCAGCATTTGGGCTCATCTTCAGAAAGAGATGAGACTGTAAATTCTGTTACTGTGCTACAAAGTTGGAGATGAGTGGCTGAGAATTTCAGCTCAGCAGAGGAGCGTGTGGAAACCCTAGTGCTGCTCTGCAGAGCTCATGGGTTCACTACCTGAAGTCCTGTGAACTGGGTGCAGTCCAAATCCCACAGCAGCAAGCACATGCTGTTCCAAAAGCTCAGAAGGTGAATGGCGTGATGCTCTTTTCATTCAGGCAGGAGATTAATATTATTTTTAAGCTTTTTAGTTAACATACCAGTTTTTGGAGGAGTTTTGCTCAGCATGTCCTTTTAAGCCACGCAAGCATCGACGCTGACTTCCCCCGCAGGCCTTTACAATCTGTCGAAGCTGTTCAGTTGATGGTGGGACTGGTTCTGACTGTTGCATTCTACTTGTTTGTCCCTGGGACGTTTGCCAGCAGCAAAGCAGCTTTGCTTCAAATATCTGTGAAGCTTACATGCTGATGAAACGTTCTGATGCTGCCAGAAATTAATATTTGGGTTAAAATCATTATACTTGTGCAAAAAGGGGACAATATTGTGAAGAGAAGTTTGTGCTGAAATACTCCTCGAATGGCAGTCAGGGGACTGAGTGTATTTGGAGGGCCTTGTGTATCCAGCTGGGTCAAAACCCTGCTGAACACAAGGAAATTCAAGATCATAAGTTATGTTGGTGCAATTAAAATAGAATTTTAACCTTTAATTATTAAAAGCAAAGCTGACTTTTTCTTTTTTAATAACAGATGGCTGCAGATTTTGATGAGATTTGTCAACAGCACTGATTCCAGGGCTAGCAATGCCATGAACATACTAGCGGATTTAGCTGAAGAGGAAGGGTAACTTGCATTTCTTCACTCATTTTTATAAAGTTTTGCTTTGAAATGTACTAAATAAGCTAGCGATAGAGGCTCTTGGCCTCCTCTGCTCTAAGGGTACATTGCTGACTAATGGTTAACTTGTCTTTATGTTGCTGTTGCGTTGCCTTTATTTGTGCTTTTTCTCTAAAGCTGAAGTGACTAAATATGCCTTTTTTTCCCTTTCCCATCAGGTTCAAAACCCAATGTCGTGTCACGCTTTCCACAGGTGTTTTGCCTTTATTCGCCCAGTTGCTGGTATGAAAGATCTCAATTTTTATATTTCTGGTTTCGTTTTGTGCAATACGGCTTCTGGCTGCTCTCTGCAGTTCTACAGCCAGTTGCTCCTAGACAGAGCCCCTCTGGTTACTGTGCCACTAGTTCTGTGGGCATAAGAGATCCGGTTTTGTCATACCCTTTCCTCAGGAAAATGTTCTCAGTTTCCAGTCCTTAGTGCTTCATTTCTGCGCGTTATTACTTTTATATTCAGTGAGAACTCTGAGCTTGGTTGCAGATTCCCATTGGAAATCTGTCAGGCCAGGATTTCACACTCAGCTTTCTGTTACACTCTTAATGTGACTTTAATCCACTGTCACCAGCTGGTTTTATCTTGGATCGTGCCTTTTTCTGTTTCTTCTGATCTGAGAGAGTGGAGTGAAGCAATGACATCAGCTCAGAAAGTAAAGATGTTTAGTGGTTCAGATCCCTTTCCTGATTGTTGTTTCTTTAAACCACAAGCTTACAATGCTGTTGGTACAGAAACTCAGGAAGAAGAGAGACTATAGGGACGGTGGGTTCTATTGCAGATATAGCTGGAAAGTAAAATGCTTCCACTTCTCCAAACAAGCACCAAGACGATGCAATAATTACAGCATTGTTAAGCTGCTTGTTGCATGTCCTTTGAACATACCTTACAGGAATTACAGCTGCAGCAGAGGCTGGCCTGTTCTGTGACCCAAGTAACTGACAGTAGTTAAAACTCACTTTAGGGACCACAGAATCCAGTAGCTTTTTCCCAAAACAGTTCAAATGTCATCAGGAGATTCATTGTGACAATGAAGGTGATTTGAACTTTGAACAGTTGGGATTTAATACAGACAAAAGATTTTGGAGCCCCATTTTCCATTACCAGAGGGAGAGGAACACTTATTTATTCTTTTTTTGCAATTTGTTCTTAATTTGTTATTTTGCTATTTTGTTTTCAGACCTCTGCCAAGCTGGTGAACCAGGCAGCCCTTGCCCGTTGCATCGGCATCATGGGGAACCTGTGTGCAGATGTGGCCATTCGAATGGAGATGGCCAAGTGTGGAGAGTGCTGGCAGGCGTGTTTAAAGCTTGTGGTAAAGAAACTTGATGGCTCCCTAGAACAGCTTTTTCAATCCTATCTCCTGTGGGAATGGCACTTGTGTGATTGTGTCTGTCTGCCTCCCCTCGTAGCTCTGAACCCTTTCAAATCTGGTAGTGGAATAAAGGTCTTAAAGCAGTCTGTTCTCTGCATAAATTGTGGATTGATCGACAGGTGGAGAGTGAGTGGTCCCTTAGAAGTGTTCCCTTTCAGGGTAATCCTGCAGTATGAACTCAGTTCTCAGAAACTGAAGAATTCAGAGAGCGGGAAAGGCTCTGACTAACTGCCTAAACATCCAAAGTTTGGAGTGTGCAGTTTTAGATACCGAAGGGAGACAAACACGAGTGAATCTACATCAAAAAGGCATCATTAGCTCTGGGGGTCACAGTGCCTATTCTGAACCTCTGATTGTGCTCTTCTCTCCTTTGTACACAGGATGAAAGCTTGGAAGTCAGCACACCCAAACTCCAGGAGTGTTTGTTTGCGGTGCTGGGCCTGATGATGAACTTACTGCTTGAATCAAATGGGATCATCCAGGTATAGGAGAGCTGTGAACATAATTTGGTAGGGTTCCTCTCATAATCACTTCCTTAGCAATTCAGAATTGTTTGAGCAGTGAGAGCATCCTTGTTCCTTGTCACTGTGAGTGGGCCTGATGCAAATAACTGAAGTCATACCAGAGCATCCAAATTTAACAGGTGAGGGAGGGAATGACAGTGAAATATTGTGAACCTCCCAGCCTGTACAGGATAAAAGAGCCTGACTGTGTTAAATGGATTTGGAGCCTTCTTTCCCATCAAGTGTGCTGAAGCACTTCAAGGCTGCCAACCTTGGATTTTGCTGGTGGTCAGTTGAATTCTAATTTTTGTTGGTGTTTAAGGCTATCAATAAGGGTAGTGGACAATTTAAGTAAGCTAAAAATTTAAAAAAAATAATCTTCCACTTCCCCCATATACACACACTTGTGAGGAAAGCCCGTATAGTACCTTCCCATAGTGGTGTAAATGTTTTGTTTGGCATCAGTCTCCAATTATGGGATATTCTTAGATGCTTGGTACATTCCAAAATTATTTAAAGCTAAGAATTCCATCGAGAAATAAGAATTTCCAAAGCTACATCTGGGTACTGAAGTGTTAGCAACTTCCTGCCGTGTGTGGCCTGGTCTCTATTGGATCCTTTGTTGTGCTTTGTCTGTCAATGCATTTCTGTTCTAACTCATCCCAGCAATCAGCTAGACCTGAGTTTTCCATGTTGTTTTTTCAGCATTTTGCTGTGGACATAAGTGCCAGGTGCATGGCTCTCCTTGAGGGAAAGGATGGAAGGATTGTGACAGTAAGTGGGATATCTATGTGCTACTGACAGATTGTGTTAGCTGACCTGACCTGAACACTTCAGGGCAAACTGGTGCCCTGTGCAGGTCTGTACTTTAGGCTTTGAAACAGAAAACATTCGTAATTATTACTAGTAAAGAAGCAATAAACCACTTCTGTTATTCAAGTTTTTATGTTGTTTGATGCAAGAGGTTCCCAATGTTGTCTTGAAATCTGAACAGAAGCTTTTACAAATCTCTTCATCCTTATAATGGGTCTCAATATAAAATTCTTGAATCAATCTAGAAGCAAAGGAGCAAGAACTATTTGGGTGTTCAGTAGCTGTTTCTGATTACAGTTCTTCAACATGAATCATGCCTAGGAGGTTGTACTCCTATTAATGGTGTGTAACTCCCGCAGATGGCAGTTGCTGGAGGCAAGTGGGTAGGAGCAGATGTGGACTCAGAGGCTGTTCTGAACTCACAGGAATTGTTCTGATCTGTTTTATTTAATACCAGTAGTGCTGGGCTGGTTTCTACTAGGAATTTGTCTCAATGAATAAACATACAGGGAGTTGTCCTTATCTCAGTTTGGACTTATTTCTCCACAATGAGTCATTAGAAGCTGGTCTGAGTTCAGTTTCCAGTAAGTAATAAAAAAAAATCATGTCCAAAATATGTTCTTTATTATATTTCTAAACTTTTCTCTTTTTATCACTTTAATTACTTTAGTTTTATTCTGCCATCTGCAAAAACAAGGTATTTGGAAAACTCTTTTAAAGTTCCCAGGATAAATAAATGTTTGTTTCCTTCTCTCACGCTGTTTTCTACTCAGAGAGCCATTGGAGTGCTAAGTCGCATCCTGCCGGCGTCCGGCCCAGCAGTTGAAGAAGTAGTGAAAGGAGGGGTGGTGAAGAAAATTATCAAATTCTTGAAAGTAAATTAGTTTAATGAAATTCACTTTATTTGTGCTTTTATTGTCCTTTAAGGAAACCAGAGTTGCCCCTGAGTTTGGCTTCCTTTCCCTAGGAGAAAGGCCTGTGCAGTCACTCTGGCCGCATGTGTCTGCGTCTGTGTTGTCCACTGTAATAGTGCTCTCAAATTTAACTGTAAGCCAGGTAGCCAGCTTGGAGACCTGGACTACCTTCTTGGTCTGGTTCATAGCCCAGCTTTTTCAGTTGTTTGCGTGTAAGCCAGATCTGTGTGCACAGCTCTGCCTGCAAACTCAAGATTCCCTAACTGCAGGTGGGTCGGAGGGTTAAAGCTTAAAATTGGTGTGATCTACTTCTGATCACTGAAAAGCAGTCGAGCCCTTTCCACACACTATCAGCGACTGCAGAATCAAGCTTGGGAGCAATTTTCCCCTAAATACAGGCGAGAGAGACTCTACAAAACCCTTAGTTTGGTAGTTGAGCTTAGGCACAAAGAATTGCCCAACTGTCTTTGTGGTACCCTGAGCTATGCTGTAACTTTGTGTAAGTTGGGGTATGAACTGCCTATGTTTGTTAGTGTGTGCTTTATTCTAATCAAATACAGGCTGGAGGACAGATCACCTCCAATTATGGTATAAAGACCCTTTCCATCTGCACCAGAAGTAATAGACAAGCTCAAGAAGATCTGGTGAAGGCAGATAAAAGTAAGTGACAGCTTCAGTACTTAAACACTGAGTGCAGAAATGTAACCTCAGTATAATGCGATTACTTTATTCCCCTCTAGAATAGAAGGGAAGACTGGACTTAACTCTTGCAAGAATTTAGCAGCGTTTTCTGAGTGATGTCCCCTCTTA
This sequence comes from Pedionomus torquatus, assembly GCA_013398155.1. Lineage (NCBI taxonomy): Eukaryota > Metazoa > Chordata > Aves > Charadriiformes > Pedionomidae > Pedionomus > Pedionomus torquatus. The sequence goes on along the minus strand of VZRU01016460.1, from coordinate 85,359 downwards.
CCTCTTGAAATACTGCTTAGTGACCCTTAGCTCTGTGCGTGGATGGAAATAGGCACATCAGACAATGACCCTGAGGCAGAGAAAATGCACTGTACTCTAGAAAAATGGCTTCAGGGCCAGAAATAAGCACTTCTTAAAATATAAACGTACCAACTGTAACTGAATTCGTTTGTATTTTCTGAAGTTAGTGGCTAAAATAACAAACTTCATTTAGACATTTGATTCGCCGCGGCTGAGACTGTTTATGGTTTCCTTCAATTTACATCTGGATATTTGGTGTGGTATTAAAAGGAAATAGGTGTGGAAACAGAAGGATGATATCAGACTGGCTGTCTTAAATTATTTTTGAGTATATTTGCTCTAGTCATGTGGTGTAACACTACTTAGATCACTTTAAAAACCAGGTTCAATTAATGCTAATGTAACTACAACAGAGAATACTTAAGTTCTATCTGAATGGTTGAACCTGTCAAGAAACTGTCAGCTCATGTAGTTCAAGTTGAACCCTAAGGATTTTCACTCATTAAAAGCCTCTCAGCATCGTCTTCCTTTTGTATGTCCCATATTAGTTTCACTGTCATCTGCAGATGAAGCTTTCATTTCCTCAAATTAGCAATAACACTCTTGTTCTTTCCACAAAAGCTCTGGGTATTAATCTTGTGGAAAGTCACCATTTCTTATTTTTATCATCTCTGTTCGCCAGCAGATGCCAGCAAGAGCTATGCAATTCTGTGTCAAGAGTATAAGCAAAATACTCTGCTGCTGTACGTTAGCATAGGTCACAGAAGGAGCTAAGCTGAGCTGCATTATGTTAGCTGAGGATATATAGAAAGGCTTTTTATGTTTTGTTGTTGGGTTTGGGGTTTGTTTGTTTTTTGTTGTTGTTCTGTTTTTTTTTTCAGCTATTCTTTCCAGAACAGCATAAATCAGTGCATTCTTTACAATTAATCTCTCTTTGTCTCTCAGAGTTCCGTGTGCTGCTGAAGCTCTTGGAGTCAGAGAATGAAATGATTGTGGGAAACACCGCTTTCTGCCTTGGCCACTGCCTTGAAGTTCCTGGAGCAGCGATGTCCTTACTGAATTCCAATGTTGTGATGATCTTGTTGAAACACGCTGGGGGTGATGCTGCAAGAACTTCAGTGCAGGAGAACGCAGCAATTGCCCTGGGGAAGCTTTGCATCGCCGAACCAAGGTAGTGTAAAAGAGGCTGTTGTTCTCCAGCACCGTCTGGTTGTTATTAGGTGATCATTCTTGACAAATTGAGCAGTGCAAGTCAATTGCATCCTTAGAGCAAGCAGGTACAGGGCAAGTGATTAGTTTATATAAACACCCCATGGATTCTACCAACCTTCCTCCCAACTAGAATTATCGTTCATGGTACTGTCGTGGCAGTTCTGCTTTAGGGTTCCTGTGCTGTTATCAAATGAAGTGTTAAACATCCTTGATGCTTTAGGCATGGGGTATAGCAGAGCAGCGGAAGCTTGAAACTTTTATTGTTAGTCACCTTACATTCCCTCAGAGCAACCTTTCTGTCGTCTTTTCAGGCATATTGTTCAGCTGCGGAAGCTCAATGGACTGGCCATCCTGAACTCCTCTCTGAAATACGTGCAGAGCACATGAAAGCTTCAAGAGCTTTGAAAAATGTTGTTCGTAGCACTTGCTGTTTTTGAGTATTTGAGTATTTTCTGATGTCCTTTAATAAAGCTAACTCAAAGAACATCAACTTTTCAGTCCCTTTTCAAAGTGTTTGCTGATCCTTAGTAGAAGTCAGTGAAACAATATAAGTATCAGGAGAAAGAAGTTAACTTGTTATCTAAGCTAACATCCAAAATAACCATTTGTATTAAGCTTGTGTTGGCTTCAATAAATAACGTTGGACTTTCTACTGGCATCTTCTATGCGGGTCAGTCATTGACCAGTGGCTCATCTAGTCTACTTTCCAGTTTGGGTCCCATGTGTCATGTATTAGGAGAAAACAAATAAATTGTGAGTTGTGACTTGGAAGAATCTCGTTTCCCACGTGCACCCCATATCCTGTCCTCTCGTGGCTGGACTATCAATACTAATTGCAAGTAGAATTTGAAAAGAAAGGCATAAACTACCATAAAGGTAGTTTAAAATACGCGAATGAGAAGCTGTTGCAAAGCCTGCTTTCTGCACTGGAGCACAGCTGCTTTATTGTTGAAGTTCATCATCTGTAAAACAAAGCCTTAGAGTCAAGGCAAGGCACTAGGACAGTACATGGAGCTGTGAAGGAAAAAAAAAAAAAACCCTCAGCTTTAGGTGTTTCACCTGATTCTGGGAGGCATCTCTGTTGAGGATTCTGGTGGTGGTGCTCACAGAACAGCAGCTGTACTGCTGCTGGTGGAAGCTGGGCAACTAATGACTAGTTTCTTCACCAATAAACAGGTGTGTGTAGACACAAGCCTGTATTTTAAATATCCATATTAAAAGCACATAGGACTTTGGCCATAAATATAACACTTTTTTTTTTTTTTTTGCCTTGGTTTNTGGTTTTGAACACAGGAAACAAAAAAATATATTACATTTATATGAAGCAGCACAGGCCACTCATGTTTGACGTTCAAATGGCTCTGCACTTTACCTCCTTGGCATCTGTGGGTGTCTATTCTGTGTGTAATCTTGGCCCTTTAGAAAGGCGTCTGACGAATGATATATCATCTCCTTTTCAAAATAGCAGCTGAATCATCTTCCCACTTCAGAAGAAGGAAATTCTCACACCTGTTTTTGTTTTTTCTCCCCACACCATGAAGAGCATACAATTGATAATTTCCCTGTCTGTTTTTTAACCTCCTGTCATTAAGTTCAACCCTGCCAAGACAAATCCGTAACAAATCCTATATGTAGTGTTCAAATCCTAATAGGCTCTAACTCTGACGAGGGGCAGGATGTCAGAGGGGAACAGCATGTATAATATGTCACCAGAAAATTACAGGAGGGTCAAAGTCATCTTAAAAGCCTAAAAACTAGTGATCTTTCTTGGGTCTGATTGACAAGCTGGGATTTGCTTAATGGAACCTCTGGCACACCAGTCACTATTGTCCCTGGAAGAAGATGGTGAACAGGTAAGAGAACTGCTTCTAGCTTCTTTCTAGCTGGGTGGTGCTGTGGGTTTATTGATCGCTTCTGTAGCATGTTTCTACTTGTAAAACAGTTACAGCAGATTTTATGGTTCAGGGATATGTCTTGACTGACATCTGGGCTGTGTAACTCATGACAGGGAAGAAATCTGTGCCTTCTCAAAGGTAAGGGGTCTGCAGAAGCCAGGAGTTGACAACCTCCTGTTTCCAGTAGAGTTACCGCATCGGTTTATAATTGTAAAGTTTCAGATTGTTTAGTCTTAACAGATCCAGGTCTGGTGTCCACGCTGATTTTCTGTCTGTCAAAGAATGGGATATGGGTTGAACTGGGGATCACAGCACTTAGGACGTAAGGAAGCGTATCTGTTCTCATCTGAGGAACGCAGCGGTACCAACTCGGCCTTGCTGTCAGCTCTGCGGAGACAAGAGCAGGCAACGGTTGGATTGTGGAACCAACCAGTGGAAGAAGCAAAATGCAACTTGGAGATGGGGAACTTCTGGAAATTGAGCCTTCCTGAAAGGGTTTAATACGTTAGGTGATCTGACAAATTACTGTCTGCTGGTCTTGGGTAGAAAATTAGGGCCTTCTGTGTCGTGCAGTGTACTTAAGTACCAATCAGGATGTTTTTCTTTCGCAGACAACTTACAGAGTGGGGAAAAGGCAAAATGACCTGCCCTTGGCTACCTCGTTGAGGTGAGTGACATGGCTAGGACTGCAAACGGTACCTGTCAGCACCTAACCTGTTGAATTATCTGCTGGGCTACATTTGATCAGTTTGCTGAAGGATGAATAATGGTTTATTGTTATTTCCCTCAAGAGCAATCACCTTGTCCTCGGTGTCTTTTGCGGTGCTTTTCAGAGCTGTCGTTATGCTACTTATCTGATCTTTGCTCATTTTTAAAAAATATGATTTATACTGCACTCGCAACAGTCGTGGCCATGGAATAATGTTCTCTCTTATCTCCTTAACCTGCTTCGCTCTAAACTTTCTGTCTCCAAGAGTTTCTCTTGCTATTTGCATCTGCAGATGCCTGACATTACAAAGATCCCCAACGTATACTGCTTGCTGTTTCCAGGTGCATATTTGCAAGGACACTGGGCCGTAGCGTTAAAGGTGAAAGGGTGACTTTGAAGGGGAAAGATGTAACTTTGTCTAAGAAGCCTTTGGTCTCTTTTTTTTATTATTATTATTTTGATTTGAAAGTTTAAAGTGTGTGCTTCTTAAGTGTTTGTCATGATTGTTCTTTCGCTATGGCTTTCGTTCCTTTCTCACCAAAACATTAGTTCAGGCTGCTCTGAGCCAGATGGGGGTTAGTTGCTAGACTGTGATCTGCTGCTTTGGCATGCCTGGGCTTTTCTCTGTGTCTCCTGAATTAAGAACATCCTTTGCCAAGGTTTGTGGGCCTGGGAAGAAAGGATCCAGTAGGCTTGACAGAATAATAGAAGTAGCGATCAGCATCCTTCCTCCACGACATAACCCTACCTGGAGGATCATGAGGAGAGAATGTCCCTCTTACTTGCGCTCACAGAGCCAAATACCTACAAAAATGGGTTGCTTTAGTGCAGTGTCTTCATCTGGGATCCCAACTGATCCCTGCATATATCTGTCCAGCAGAACCTTCTCGCCTTTATTGGGCAGAACTAGAATTATAGAATAGTTTAGTTGGAAGGGACCTATAACAATCATCCAGTCCAGCTGCCTGACCGCTTCAGGGCTGTCCAGAAGTTCAAGCATGTTATTAAGAGCATTGTCTAAATGCTTTTCAAACAGTGATAGTCATGGGACTTTGACTGCCTCTCTAGGAAGCCTCTTCCAGTGTTTGACCACCCTCTTGGTACAAAGATGCTTCCCAATGTCTAGTTTGAACCTCCCCTGGCACAGCTTTGAGCCATTCCCACATGTCCTATTGCTGGATCCCAGGCAGAAAAGCACGTCCCTCTTCCCGTTCCCCCCTCAGGAAGCTGTGGAGAGCCATGAGGTCAGCCCTCAGCCTCCTTTTTTCCAAACTAGATAAACCCAAAGTCTTCAGCTCCTCCACACAGGAGGTGTCTTCCAGCCCTTTCTCTACCTTTGTTGCCTTCCTCTGGACACATTCAAGGATCTTCCCATCCTTTTCAAATGGTGGGGCCCAAGACTGCACACAATACTCAAGGCAGGATTTTAACTCTTTCTTCAGAGATGAAGAGCTGCCTTGCTTAAGCAACCTCTCATGCTTACAACTGCATTTTCTGTCTCTGCTACAGGAGTGAATACACTCTCTTATTTGTTAAAAATCAATGGATTCCAATTGGTGCAAGGTTTGTTGTTGTGTTTTTTGGTTGTTTTTTTTTTTTTTTTTCTTGGAAGAGATTATTGGCTGCTGTCTGGCCTAAGCTCTTATAAAGTAACCCAATACTCTGCCCTTCCAGAGCAAAGACCATTGCTAAGAGGCAAGAGTGACTCTGTAGCCGCTGCTTCCTGCTGGCATTTGGCAAATTGTTATTGGAGCTGCTTCCCGAGATGGAGGAGAAATTCCCCAGCTTTATCCTGATTGCAGCTGGACTTCTGGATCTATCTGGTGAGTGATGTGCTTCCTTCTGATTTCAGTTGTTGTCTTTCTGCCTCCTTTACATCTATTGTTAGCGAGCAGGAAAACTCTGCTAAATATCATGCCATCATTCTGGGGTGTGTGGCAGCAATGGCACGAAGGAGCAGCTTCTCTCTCTTTGTGCAGATGCTGTGAGGCTCAGGGTGGTTTCTGTTCTGGGAGTATTAGTGGCCCCGAATCACCTGCGAGAGTTCATCAACCCAGAGAATAATATTGTCCCCTTCAAGTGGGGGAAAGCAAAGGAAAAATAGAGTCACTTTTCACAGAGTAGGTCCATAGCAGAGCTGAACTGAGGATCAAATCGAGTCTGCTGAATCCATGTTCAGAATATACTTTTCCAGGCACCGTTTTATCACATTAAGCATGGGCTTCCCTCTTCACTGTGTGTAACACCTTGTCCTGCGTTTCCTTTGGGAACAGCTCTCCTGCCAAGTACTTCTGACAGCAGGAGATCAACGCTGGGCTTGTAATGCTGCCCTTCTTAGGGCTGCCCTCACTCGTTGCAGGGAACCCGTCGGTCTTTGCCTTCTACCTCTTACTGTGTTCCTGTGGGCACAGCGGGCAAGCACGGGTAAAATGAACCTGGCTAACAAAAGCAGCCTGGTGTCTGCCAGCAGCCTATTCAGCAAAGATAAATTGGGGCTGGCTGGGTGGGGTGGGTCAAAGAATTTTCCACCTAATTAGTAATTCTAGTCATTTTGTTTGTTTATATTTTTTTAAGCTACATTTTTAATGACATTGTTCCGTTGTGCTGTATTTGTGGATATTTACACCGCTTTGAGGCAGTAACCGCTTGCCTTTGCAGACAGAGCGCTTGGGTTACTTTGCCAAGTTGGGGCTAAACCACGGGAGTTCTGTTTGCTTATACAAAACAATTCAACATTTTACTGGTTCAACATACCAGTCCTCATCATCCACTAACTGCCACTACTTTTCCAGCAATATATCAGCCTTTTGGGTCCCCTTATATATAACCCTGCTCGCTGTTGACTGAAAGTAGCACCAGTTCTCCAAATGACCCCAGAGACGTTGTGATCTCCTCTCAAGGCTCTGTGCTTGAATGCAAACCCCAGGGATTTCATCTGAAGCAAAACTACAAAACCTCTGCTTTTCCTTTGCCAAAACCCACATTTTAAATGCCTAACACTCAAATGCAGAATCCCTTTGTGGCTTTGAGATACACGCAGTTGCAGGGAGATGCTGAACAGAAATGCCTGAAGTTTTTTTGAGAGGAAAGTACACTAATATCTTACTTCATGGTTTGGAAAGTATAAAATTAACCTCTGAATGTGAAGACAGACAAAAGTAGAGTGTGTGGATAAAAGAATAACCTTTTAAACTCTAGGTCTGCCTCTTTAAGTGACAACATGTCTGTATTTGATTTGAGAAGGTAAATCTGCTCTGGGTCGCTGCCACAAAACAAACCAGCTTTGTCCTGCCTGGTCATTCAGTATGAATCAAGAAACTCATCATAGGACTGGGACACTGGGGGAGGAAGAGGGGTTAATGAGGGTGTGCTGAGTGAGCTCATTCTTGTATATATTTGTGTGTGTCTTCCTTTGCTATTAAAGAGCTACCAGCCTATCCTAGGGCAGCGTGAGGGTTTCAGTCTCACTGCACCTTTGGCCGTCATTTATATCCTTGTACAATTAAGATAAAGGGTTCCTCTCTGGCTGGATAATGCTTTGCATCATTACAGTAGGACTCTGAAGTGTCATCCTTCCTGTGACACCGAATATAAACAGCAGAGGATCTGATTTATAGCAGCTGGCTGTAAGAATGGCAGTGCCAGAGCTGCCCGTCCTCCCCCTTGTATTCTTCCCAATGGAGCCTGTGCCCACTCAGCTTCGACAATTCCCACTCAGCCTGTTGCAAAGCACTGCTCCAAGCTGCTAAAAGTTCACGTGGAACTCAATAGGCTTCTTTTCTGTTCGTTAGGTGCCTCCAGGTATGAACATCACGTCAGTGAAGAATTAGGCCTGAGCCTTCCCGGAGAAGTCCAGCCAACAGCTGAGAGCAGCCCAGTGCCCGGCGAAGTTTTTTCCGTTACAGAAGGTAACTCAGATGAGGCAACCTTTAATTTTCAGAGTCCAGCAATTGATTCTGTCAATGAAATGACAGCCGACTTCATCCCTGTCCGTACAGAGACAGCTGCAAAACGAACAGCCGTGCTGCCTAAAGAGCTGGGTAGAGACTTGGAGGTGCCTGAGCAGCCGCACACAGAAGCAGCAGCTTTAAAGCTCCAGGATGGACACAAATTTCCTAGCAAGCTCTTGAGCAGCATAAGCAGCCCTGTCTCCACAGGAGGATCACAGGCTACCACACGTCCAGAACAGCCAGGCAGCTCATCGCAAGGAAAACCCCAAAATATTACAGAGGTTGGTTTCAGTCCTGCCAGCTCCAGCTCTGGGCTGCTCCAGCCCATTCTCAGTGGAGAGACACAGGAAGACTCTCTTGTTTCTTCCATTCCTGTCAGCAAGCAGATGGAGATGCCAAGTCCTAAAACGTCTCCTCTGACTTCAACAGTAGATTTTCATCCTCCAAGGAAAGAAATAGCAGCATCCCCAGTTCCCACCAGAATTAATATTGCTTTTGAAAGTGCGAGGGTGGATTGGTTACCAAGAGGAATTCCCCCTACTAGCAAAAGGCCAAAAGACACAAATCCACGAGTCCAGGCTGACAAAAAAGCTGGTGTGATGCCTGTATACCTGAAGGAGACGCAGAATATGGACACTAAAGTTACAACTTCTGCATTCCTACAAAAGCCATCTCCAGGGGACCGTGATGCAGTCTATTCCAGAACAACGCAAACAACTGCGGTTCAGTTTTCCCCTGTTTTATCTCTGAACCAAGACACAACGGGCAGTAAAGCCAGAAACTCACCAACGACTGTAAGAAAAGGTTCTGGACACCTAACCCAGCCCCTTGCTTTTCAGATGCGCCCACAAGGCAGCGTACATTCTTCTTCATCACTGATGCACCTGGAAGCTCTGGGTCACCATGACTTATTTCCATCTCCATTTCAAGGGCCTATTACCACAACTGATAGACAACAGCCCCTCTCTTTGTCCCAGACTCCCAACTGTACTAAACAACATGTTTCCCAAGAAACCAACAGGAGCTCTCAAGACACCACAGTTCTAGTTTTGCACAAAGATACTGATCCTCAGATAATTACAAGTAAACCTGAAAAACCCAGGTCCCCTGGGAGCCCACAGACTTCTGCTAATTCATCCCCTTTAAGCCAATCCTGGATTTCTACATTAAAACTTTCCCAAACTACTAAAGAGCCAAAAGGAGTAACATCTGCACTCTTTCCAAGTACACCTACCTTTGAGAACGCAGCCCTTCAGCCTGTAAGCACTTTTGATTCTGTTCATGCAGGGCTGCAGCCGCCAGGTGGATCTTTTCCTGCTCGTGTCGGATTGCAGCTAACGAACATCCCCACTTCTGCTGAGAAAGGATTTCCAGTACCAACTTCATTCATGTCTACTGGTTCTGGTTCTCGGGTTCAAAGCATTTCTTCCTCTCCTGTATCTTGGGAGGTCTTCCCTATGATGCTGCAGGTGAGCACAGTGGAAGACTCCAAGAGAAAGAAAAGTCTCCCACAACAAACAGATAAAACTGCTTCTCTCTCACCGACTCCACGAGCCACCCCAGTCCTCAGCCCCTCTGAAGTGCATGACAATGGGAACCAGAAAGCTCTTCTTCACAGCTTTGCCCCTTTAGCCTCCCAGGCTGGCACCTTGGCAGCTTTTCCTTCAAAACTGCCCTTGCCCCGTGCACAGAGAATCCAGTTGAGCTCAATAACAGCACCCCCTGAACCGGTGGCATCCAGTGCTTCCCATGAGATCCCAGCATATCTGGCACAAGCACTAATGCAGCAGTTCAGTACATTGTCACACGATGTAGTTACCAAAAACCTCAGTGCTTTTCCGACCGGTCAACTTACCATGCTGCCATCATCCCCATACTTGTCCTTTCTGCTTAAAAATACTAATGGTATGATCTGCCTGCAGCCCATGCAAGATTCCATTCTACGTACAGAATTCCCAAATGCCAGTGTTGGGGGTCTGATTGCCATTCAGCAACTCCTGGCAGCATCAAATTCTTCAGTGCTGGACCTTGCAAACTTAAAAAATCTGACTCCTCCTAGCTTAATTCTGGTTAAGCCTGTATTTATCCTTTTGCCCACTGCCAGAGCAGATTTACAGATGGTGCCCTCTCCTGAGGGTGAAGATGATCACAAAGCTGCCCTCTTCTTTACGAACAAGCAAGACCTGAATTTGAGTACCCTTGAAAGCCACCGTGATATCTCAATGAAAACTGGTTTCTCTTATCCTACTAGTAAGTCCTTGAGGCCTGAAACTACTCTCCCCACCACATCTGACCAACAAGGGGGAAAAACAAAAGTAACTTTGCAACCAGTGCTAACGAATCCTAATTCTACAGCCATCCCTAGTTTGTTTCAAGCTGTTACTGTGGCAGCAAAGCCTTTGCTGGATCCAGGGGTGAGCGTGAGTACCACGGTGCAGACCATGCATCTGCACACACCGCCTGAAGAGATGCAAGTGCCCTCTCCCAACTCCCAAGTGGCCAATGGGTCTGATTTGCTTCTGCTTAATGGTACATTAGTGCCTTTTACCTTCACAGTGCCGTTAGTAACGTCTGCACAACACAGTCTCCGTATTTCCCCCCAAGTATTTTTCACTGCTGAGAAGCCAGAGCCTTCGGTGCTTCCTTTACTGTCAGCAAAGGGACTCCCGGCTCTTCAAATGCCTGCCCAACCTCCACCTGCTGCCACCGGGTCTGTAGATCAGGCTCAGCACAGCGAGGAGCTATTGCTGCAAACCGCTGGCCGTCACAAGGGCTTCGATTCCACACCTTCCTCTGTCCACACGCGGTGCCTGAAGTGTTCAACCTCGCACTCAGCTGGAACCATAAAATACCCCTTCAAGATGCCCACGAGCATCTTGCCTTCACAGTCCACGTCACAAAGTTTCCTAAGCACTGACTCAGCTCGAAGGCTGCCACCACGAGTTGGGTTTGTCCCCAGCACATTGGCCGTTTTCTCCACGCTTCCAGCTGGAAAGGACCACAAGGATTCAGCAGTGGGCAGCACGACCCGTTCAGGAGGAGCTACAAGGCAAGCTGAAGCAGCACAGACCCTCACCGCTCCTCTAAAACCTGATCTTACTAAACATTTGGAATTTAAGCCCATTGTTCCTAAACCCTTTACAGTGCCAGAGAGACCAACAGTGGCACCAGCACGTGCTCCATTTTCAACAAAGGTTCAGATGAAACCAGCAGTTCCTGGGGAACTTCTGGCTGCAATTACCCATCCAGGGGTGTACACCAGCTCTCCTGCGAGCCCAAGTTCACCTGTGCCTACACATGTTCCCCTTCTATCAACCATGAAACGTGACCAAATCCACCGAACCCCTACTAAATTGTTCTCACAGGACAATATGGGAGAAAATACAACGCCGACTGAAATCAGCACAAGTACCAAAAAAATAGGCACTGGTAAAATCTTGGGAACAAGCCTGTCTGTGTCAGCCGTGTTTAACACAAGGACACGGCAACCCCTTGGGAATAAGGTTGTTTTAACTCCAGTACAGCCGTCTGTGTCTGCAGAAACTACTGTTGCTCTTGTGAGACAGCCTAAACTGATACAGACCACGTCTCCATCTTCATTAGCAATGACTTCTCTCTTTGCAGCTGAGAATGCTTATGTCGGTACTTCACTAACAAACAAAAAAGGGCTTTTCCTACCAGCATCTACTGTCCCATCTGACCCAAGCACAGCGCTGCCTACAGTTGCCAGAGTGAGCAACTCAGCTGCGGTCTCTACATCGATGGGGAAGAGCGAGAACGTGTTAGTGGAAGGAGATGCAGCCAGCACTAGCCAGCTGCCCGCTCAGGCACCCGTGTCTTCATCACGTCAGGCATCAGCACAGCGCCCTTTGGAGAAGGTACCGCTGGAAGATGACACTGAACATGAGACTGGCCAGTCCGGCCCTGACTCCGTTACACACACCACTGGACCATCTACAGCAAAAGCATTTTCTGTCTCTGCTAATGGGCTTGTAAATACAGTTACTAATCAGTCTGCTGTTCTGAATAAAATAGCAACTAATGACGCTGAGATGCTTCTAGCCAGAGATCTACTAGGGTTTGTTCCAAGCCCAGAGAGCCCCTCGGATTCTTCTGGGGGTGTGATAGCACTTACGCCACATGGGAATTCCTTGCTGGGTGTTGCCAGCACTGGACAATCGGAGAGGCTGTTCTTGAACACAGAGGCAGAAGAGATGGTTAGAACAAACGAAGGAACAGTGGAAGCAGCTGAAGGCTCAGTAACTGCTCTCACGCTGCTTGATTCGGAGCCCAGTGCTCTGCTGAGTGCATCACGTCAGAGGAGGGTTTTGCAGTCGGATGCCACCACTCTGAATGGGTAATTATCTCGGGGTAGTTGCTGTTGTGTATTTATACTGTGTGATTTAAGGAGGTGGAAGGTAATATCCAAGCTGCTCCGTGGGCTCAGTAACATGGGTATGCTGCATCATGGTTTTAAAAACCTTTAGTTCACAGAGCAATGGTATTGCACTAAAGCAAAAAGGGTCTTTTCGCATTTTTGGATGTTAATATTCTCCTTTAAACCTAGTTTTCTTTTTCGCAATAGCCTTTGACTCTCTGCCTGGATCCTCCCTAAACCAATCTACGTACAATTTTGCAAGTGGGAACGTTTGATTACAGCTCAAGTGCTCAAATGCTCCAGCAAAGACAGTACATATCACAGAATGGTTAGAGTTGGAAGGGACCTTGAAGATCGAGCTCCAACACCCCTGCCCTGGGCAGGGACACCTCCCACTAGAGCAGGCTGCTCCAAGCCCCATCCAGCCTGGCCTTAAATACTTCCAGGGATGGGGCATATCCACACACATTAAACCACTTCCAAGTCCCCCTCAGTTCAAATGATCTGACCATGCAGAGAGGCAGGAGGTGGGAGGCTCTGTCAGGTCAGGGTCTACATGTTGGTTGTTTGTTTCAGCTTATTGAGGAAACTCACCCTTGATGCTGTTTTGTTCCTAACAGGCTGTGGAGCCTGGCTGGGCCTCAGCTTTTTTTTTGCTTCTTTCCCTAAAGCCTTGCAGTCGTGAGCGATGATGTCTGCGGCTCCGGTAACTACACCGTGCAGATGAGCCTGCGCCCCGCCGAAGGAGCGGGCCCCGTGGCCGAAGGGTTGGCGCCTTCCCAGGAGACGTTCCTGGCTTTAATCACGGTGCAGAACATCAGCAGCCAGCCCGTGCTGCAGGTCCGGTCCTGCTGTGTGACCCCCTCCGCCAGCCCGGGGGGACCGGGAGCCGTGTGCTGCCTGTTCCGCAGGTCAGACGTGGGGCCGCAGGGGTGGGCACAGCATCGCACCCCCCGGGGGGCCCGGACTGGTCCTCGGAGGAGCCTCTCTCTTGTATCCTGTGTCCCTTTGGAGCTCAGAGCGAGCTCAAAGCTGTGAGAACAACTCCGAGAGTGCTCTGCTCCCATAGCTGGCTTGTAATGAATACCAAGGGCTTGATAAGGCACTGAACCCTCAGGGAATAAAAGTCTTCCTTCACCCTTTGATTTATGTAGAGAAGCCAGCCTGGTTCTCCATGCCACGCTGTCACGGGTGCCAGGCTTACACCATTCTCCTGCACTTTCTGCAAGGGCACAGCAGAGTGTGGGAGCCGAGCGGTCAGGGGATGGGAGTCGGGCTTCTCCATTTCCCCATCAGCATTTCGCAGCTATTCTTGCCTAACCCTTTCTGGGTTGAACACGGGGAAATTGGAGGATTCCACTGGAACGGGTTGCCCAGGGAGGTGGTTGAGGCCCCTTCCTTGGAGATATTCAAGGTGAGGCTGGATGAGGCAACCTGGGCTAGTTGGGGGTGTCCCTGCGACTGCGGGGAGGGGGGACTAGATGGCCTTTGGGGGTCCCTTCTGGCCTGGAGGATTCTATGATTCATTAGCTGATGTTTATAAAACCACTGGGGTGTGAAACATACGTTGGAAGTGCTACACGTTATTGTCACTACCGAAAGAACTTTCTGATTTGCCCACATGGGCTGTAGCAGATCATCAGCTCCGCGGTGCTTCTGGATTCCTCTGGGTCAGGGAATGTTTATCGTGCTACAGCAGCCAATTTGATGCTTGTAGCAAGATCAACTGCCAAGAAACAGTTCTGTTGCTGTAGGATGGCAGCCTCCACAGCGGGGACAGGTACAGCCTGAGATGTTGACGTTTTGTGGGTTTCTGTCTGACTCTGTAGATGCAGGTACCTGCCTTAGAACTTGCGGAGACTGGTATGAGCAGATTCCCCTCTTGCCTGCCTTCAGTGAGGGAGAGCTGGAATTTGAAATTATTTGCTATTTGTCCTTGCCAGGTTGCCATTTGAATGCAGACACATCCAGTTACTGCAGAGCAGGAAGTCCAGAGCTGCCACCTTCACCATCCAGCTGTTCCAGATGCTGAATCACTCAGTGGCCTATTTGCACTGTGAGCTCAACATCTGCCTGCATGGCAAAAGAGGATGTGAGCAGGTACGTAGAACAGGCCCGTTGTCATTGTTCTAAGGAGCTTTTGGAAAGATTTGGTGCTTCCAGCGGGTACAGCCGATTCAATAGTCTTGATGGCAGATTATAGAGCTCCATCTTCTTCCAGCTCAGACAGTTCTTTCTTAATCTCCTGCATACTCTGTGTCTCCTGAAGTTCCAGCTGAATTTCTACTCTTGCTTTAGCTAACTGAGCTCACAGGGCTTTATTTTAACTTTACATGTATTCAGCATAAGAAGCACATCAACAAATAAGCAAGTAGCAACCGTATAGGAGAATCATGAGGAAAAAGCTTAGCAGAGTTACCTAATTTTGTATTGCAGAATTACATGAAAGGGGTCAAATCTGTCTCTGGATTGTCCTGGGTCTGGGATATGGGAGCGTTCAGGCTTCCACATGCTTGGAAGGCTCGGGGATAGGGCTGCTGTGAAACACTCGACAGTGTCTCGCACTTAACCGTAGGCCATGCTGTGGATTTAAAAGGCATGGCACTACAGAGGTAGTGTAAATAAGTGTTTGAAAGGGACGTAGAAGAGAGGTTCATGAAAGTATGAGTGGTTGAGCTGCACGGGTAAGCTAGACAAACTCTGCAAATTCAGCCAGTCAGGCTCAGCCTGCTTCTAAGAAACTTTGACAAACATTAGAAGACCATTGTTTGGGTATGTGAAAGATGAATGCCTGCATCTTGCTTATGCCCTGCTTGCTCCAACAGTAGTTCCTGGCCTGCAGACACAATCATTGGGCATAAAAAGAGAACCGGGAAAGAACTTGGCTGCATCCTGTAACAGTCACCCCATCAGGATCACCCCATATCTGGTTAACCTCTTCATTAAAAGTCTGGAAGATGAGTTAATGATATGAAACGGTAGCAGTAGTTGCTAATCCCTAGGGAAAAGGAATAAGGGAAGAGGGGCTGATTCTATTAGGGAATAGGAACATGCTTGTCCGACAATTCGGCATCTCACTTTCTGGAAGGAGAGCAGAGCTGGACAAAGACTGAATCTGAGGAGACCTGCTTCAGTCAGGACTGTGCCGTTGTGGACTGTGCACAGTTGCTGGGGCAGGAGATTCTGTTCAAGCACCACCTGATTTTATTTTGTTTTTCCTAATGTTTTTCCATACATCTTTCCTAGGACTGTTTTGAAAGCCTGGAGCCACTTCTCCAGCCAGATGACAGGAACAATTATGGAAACCTGCACAACCTGATCTCTTTTGGTCCAGTTTTGAGAATGAAAAACAAGTTACTATATGAACCTGTGGAAAGTGGGTCTCCTATTTTTACTTCTCTCTGTGTCCTTCTTTTGAAGAAGTTTCTGTTTGACTTTTCCCACTGTAAAAAATACAGTATACTTTTAAAAACTCTTGGACAGGCAGCTGGTATGACTAGGTTATATCCCAACAACTCCTCGCTTTTATTTTGGCCTTCCTAAATCTCAGACATGGTGGTTGATCATATCAGATCCAATAGACTTTTGGGTAAGAGAGACAGCCAAATGCAACCTCTGCAGGAACTGAAGCTTGAAGGGGAGGAGAGGAGAATAATAAAGAGAGAGAATAAGGCAGCATGTCCTCTAGGTGAGAAGACTTTTCCTGCATGATGCAGTATTTTGAAATGTGTTGACTAAGGATTAGAAATGGTGTTCACCTGTCAGAGATACTAACTAACTTATTCCTTAAAGTGGCTGGGTTATAGATGAGATGGGAGAAGTCAAGGTATAGGGTCCTCCTTTTAAATACTTTCTTGTGAGATTTGCAGTTTTAGAATGAAAGAGCAATGCATTAAATTTTGTACTGAGCTTAAGGAAGAGTCCCCATGTTTAGAGGGAGTTATCTTGTGCAGCAAGGAAGCAACATTCACAGGTAACTGGACAAAAATCTCACTTAAGAACATGAGGTGCAGAATGAGGCTGGTAATGAGTCAGGAGCACTTTCTTTTTTCTTGCTGTTCAGAGGTGAAATACAGAAGCTGGTTAATGTCAATTAGGTGTTGTCCAACTATTAAAAAGGAGCGATGTTGAACCTTGTACATCATGAGCATGAGAGGCTTCTCAAATCCACTGCTGCCATCCCTGAGAGTCACCCAACTTCTCATGTCATTATTTCTTTATGCAAAGGACATTTACTGCTGGGATTTTGTGGCAACGGCAGCCGTGTGTTTGAAAACACACCACCCGGTCAGACGACTCAATGAAGGAAACATAGCCGTACCTGCTTGGAATGCTATAAGGATGAATGGGAGTTTAACCTTCTCTTTCTTCTCCCTCCCTCTCTTGATGCTGTTCACAGCTTGATTACTTATTTTTTTTTTATTTCCAGGTCCTGATTCTGCCATGCTGGTGCCCATTCTGCTGGGATCCCTTACTGGCTTTGCTGTCTTAGGCACCGCATTCACAAGCCTCTGGCTGCATCATCGACAGAAAACAAAAAACACAGGCCAACCACAGCTTGGAGAAATCCATGGCCTGTGAACTACCAGCAGCTGAGTGGTCCTGCAGATCCCACCTGGTGGTGGGACCCGACGGTCTGCTACAATGATCAGAAAAGCAACTAATTTTGCTTTGCACACTGTATTGCTTTTGTAGAGCTTCTGCAGACCCAGGGAGCAAGATACTCGATCTCTGCTTTGAGCATGCCTCTCCTTCCTTCCTTTCTTTCTGCATGAGCGAGTCCACAAACTGCAGAGTAGAGAAAGAACTGTAGTAGTGGTCCAGCCGTGAAGGAGAGCAGAGCTTAATGCAGCGTGCGCAAGCACCGGCGTGCAGCCTGTTCCCAGAAACAGGAGAGCAGACAGGAGAGCAGGGTGCAGAAGAGCCACCTAAAATAAAGCACCGTAGACTAGAGCCACGTCATCAAGGAGAACAGGTTTTTAGGAAAAATGACAAAACCAGATCTGTTGACTGTGACTGAGCTCCAAAGATCCAGCTTTTCTCACATCTATGGGGCCAAGTTCCTTTATCCCTTTGCTTTGCTCATGTCACCGTTTCCTCTTCTTTGATGGAAGCAAGTTTCCATTAACTGTAAAACCCACTCGGTGGGAGACATTTAAGAATACAGAAATGTTTGTAAAGCTGAATTTGACAGCACATGAAAAGAACTTACCACATTCAACTTCTAGGTCCAGTCTCTTCACTGCTGTTGCCAGAATGTAGGCAGGAAAGGGGCAAGAGCCAGAGGACCTCTTGGCAAATGCAGCAGAGGAGGAGCTTGTGCTCCCACCTCGATGGGTCTTCCTCTGCTGAGGAATTTCTTCAGATCTGATATCTGGCTAAAAATTTCAGGCCAAGACGCAATGACAATCACTCTTCAGAAATACTAATTATTTGTACTGCAGTAGCCCTGAGGAAACCAGCATCACGTTGTATTTGTCGTTGACTTGCCTACAGAGCTACACTGTGCTAAGTTGTCAAATGTGCGTATACACAAGACCCACCCAAGTGTCATTAAACCCTTTTTACAGCTGGGGAGCCAAAACATAAAGCAACTGAAAGCACGTGTACATCAATACCCTGAGAGAGTCAGGAGGGAATTAATCTCTCCTGTGCCCCAACCTTTCTTTTTAACCAAAGGACTGTTCTCTTTCCCGAAAGAAGTTTGTAAACGGTGTCTCTGAGACTGACGCAGCGGGTGCTGTACAAAATGGCAATGAAAGTAATAGCAGATGTAAATGTAAAGAGCCAATTTTTTGCACTCCGATGTACCTGAGATGCAGTCATATTTGAAGTACAGCAGCTTCTTCTAACACAAATAGCAGCCCTCTGTGATTCCGAAGGCTTCTGAGGTCGTGCCCGGGTACAGCTGCAGGCAGAGCCGGGCACCGCGTCCTGGGCATGATGGGGGCCCTGGCTGGAGGACAGGGGAGACCAGCAGCCGCCTTCCAGCGAGGTGCCAGTGATCGCTTTGGCAATTTATCTTTGCAGGCAGGTCGGGAGCTTTCTTCAAGGGGATCGGCAACAACCTTTGTGAGTGCAATAATCGAGCATCTCAGGGCAGGGGTGTTCAGCATTCGCCTGTGAGGAGCGACAGAAGCATCTCAGGGCGAGGGGGTTCAGAGTCACTGGAGGGAAGGTGGTCAGCCACCACCCTGAGGCTGGGCAGCAGCAGCGTTTTGCCCTCTTTTGTGCTAAATAAAGAAGATAGTGCGCTATGCTGGCTGCTGTGATACAGCCGCCTGCCGCTTTGCAGATGGTTTGCTGGTACTGTAAAGCTGAGTGTCCAAGCAGAACTTTCTCTGCTGTCCAGCCTTCCTTCTAGCTCTGCGGTGGGGGGGGACACCTCATCAGCCAAGGAGAAAGCAGCACAACTGCTGGCACATGCTTAGCTGTGGCACCAAGAGCCAGGTTTGTCCCGAGTGTCTTCGATGCAGAGACTGTCTGGGGGTGTCAACGTACAGGTTATGGGTGGCTTTTCAAGAGTTTTTCTCTCTTGGTGGTCAGCTCTTGGGTTCCTGATGGGGAACCATTTGATGAGGTGGCTTTTCACACCCTTGCTAGGCAGGTGTCAGGTGAAATGGTCACATCCATCCAGTTAATCGACAGTTTCCAGCAGCCAGAGACCGGACGGAGGAGCCTCTGCTACAGGCTGACCTTTCAGTCCTGTGACAAGGCGCTGAGCCCCCAGCAGGCGGCAGAGATGCAGCTGCTCTTTCGGAGGGAAATTCACCAAGGCTTGCGGGTAACCCTTCGGTAGAGCATCCTAGGTTCTGCTCAGGTGCTCGAGTGGCGTCTGCGCTTGTTGCCGATCTCCAAAATGTGGCCTGCATCGTGCTGGACCTAACGCCGTGGGTTACTGCAGTGCCTCTCAGGAAGGCAGCGGGAACTTCAGGTACCTGCACCCATTCTAAATGTGGAAATCCCTGTTAATGAAGACCAAGCATCTTCCTGGTCCGTGCAGTTCTTTCACAGGAGGATGAGCTCCTCTGCCTGGAGAACGGAGGGAAGCCTTCCCCTGGAGGGACCTCCCCATGGCAGTCCCTGGTCTTTGGCCACCCTTCCCCTCCCTGCCCTACTGCAGAGGCTCCAGCCCCGCTTCTGGGAGGGTGACCCAGTTCAACGCCCTAAAGCCCAGGACCAGGGCTTCCTGAGCAGGACCCAGGACCCGCTTGCAGGCTCCGGAGAGGGTCCTTTTCCCCCCTGCCCTTTGCCTTCCCCGGGGTCTCTCAATAAGCACAGACATGTACCCAGCCCGGCACCACCAGAGTGCCTGTAATTCATTAAGGCAGCTCCTCTACATGCCAAATTAGAGTGGCACTTGGAATCCACCTCTTGGCAGTAAGCGACACGGCTCATCTTGGGCAACTCCCTCCCTCCCTCCCTTTGCAAGTCAGAAGTAGGAAGAGCTCCTTTATTCTTCTCTGACACCGTCTGAGCAGGAGGCAGACTCTCAGGCTGCCTTTTTGGTCATGACTTCGGAGAAAGGCCGGCACCTGGGCAGTTTAACTGTTTTCACTAAGGAGGATTTTGAAGAAGATTGGATTAAAGTGGCCAGCGGAGGCTTCGGGCACGTGTACCAAGTCAAGCACAAGAGGTGGAGAACAGTTTATGCCGTGAAATGCTCCCCATACCTGCTGCAGGACTCCGGCGCGGAGAGGTAACTGTGCGGTCCCCTCTGGCTCGGTCAGAGCTATCTGTGGGCATTTGGTGCTAAAACCCTGAAGGAAACGTTCACGTGGCTTCTCCCTGGGAAGTTTTTAGTATCCAAAGGGAGTTGGGGGGGTGATGGGGGGTGGGGGAGTGATCTAGAGCATCTTTCTGCCTGGTGTGATGTACATGTGCAAGTGGGAAAGGAATACTTATTCAGAACAGTGAGTGTTGAAATCTGAAGGCTGAAGTAGGCACCTGAAACTAAACATGGGCAGGTGCCTACAAACAGCCTGATTGCTTGTTTGGGGTTTTCACTGGACATTGGGACTAACGAGTAGCCATTAAACTAAATTAGTCATTAAAATCACCTGGGCTGAATGCTGAGGGATGGAGAATTTCCAGCTGTTGTTGCCAGGCTCACGGAGGTCTCTGCTCCCTCACTTGTCTCACCCTCCAGATACACCCTCTTCCCTTGGAGGGATGATGCACCTGCAGCTTGGGCTCCCTTGTTGCTCCCTCTCGCACGCAGTGTCTTCTGCTGACTGCCTTGGGTGTGGAGGGACAACAGAGCCAGGGAACGGCAGGCACTGCCAGGACCACAGCCAACACAGGCAGTCCTGAGGAAAAAAACAATGAGTCAATGAAGTTATTAATTCTAAAATTGTGTTTTGTTCAAGTTGGAAGGATCCTGTCTGATTAAAAATCATGTGCTCGTATGACTTTTCTGGTCATGTTACTGACAACAGTTGAGATGGTTCAATTCGAGCAGTGACTGTCCTCTCTAGTTTGTGCTGCTTATGCTCTTGAGACGTTACGTTTGCATTTCATTCTCTTTTTGAAAAAAAAAAATAGTCAAGTGAATCAAGTTACTTCTGCATTCCCCATTTCTAGTAAATATAATCACAGGGTTATCACGGAATATCTGAACTTCTAGTGCAGAAGAATGGTTGAATGGGAACAGAAATGGTCACTGATTATCTTTTTGTAAGTTTACTTTTAAAAAAAAAAGCGACCTCTTTTTGCAATCTCCATGATTTGAAACACTAAATCGGAAAATCTGAGGTCGGGAAAAATGCCTGTCAGTGTGTTTGCCTCTAACAGTTTCTCTACTGGTCTCCTGGGGACTGCAGTTGTACTCTCTTGTCATTAAACAACTTTTCACTCCAATGTAGTGTTGGAGTGAAAAATACCACTTTCCTGCCCCTTCCCTATGTCTGAACAGCCTTGAGGCTACCCCTGACTTACATTTTTCAGTACGGTCTGTGAGTTCTGGGTTACAAAGCAAGACCGAGCTGTCCTGCACGGTGGCTGCTCCCAAATCCTTCCTTTCTCAGGGGCTGTGAGAAGGGCTGGCGCTGGTCCTGTAGTTCTGGGGTTATTGTTCAGTGGCTGCTTCTGCTGGCTTTAGAAAGATTTGCTCATCTGAGCTATGTTTAGAGCTGTGTTGTTGCAAGCCCAGATTCAATCCCAGGGCGTGATTTTTAAATGCAGTTGTGGCACTTTGCTGCTTGGCTGCCGTCAGCACACTCCCAGCACCCCGACCCGTTCAGCCAGTTGGGAAATGTTTAAAGATTTAGTGAAACAGGTCTGCCAAAACTGGCAGCAACGGGCAGACGTGTCTAGACTCCCTCTGGGACCAGATTCACCCCGCTCCCCAGCAGAAAGCTTCAGGCAGAGGCGTAGGTATGGCCAAGGCAACCCTCTGGTCCTGCAACCCCCCCACCCACTCAAGCTTGGTGTGTCCTTGGACCCTGGCTGCCTCACGCGGTGTGTGGGCTACCACTGAGGCTACCGTGAGGACACGTGGGGCGTGGAAAAGGCACGCTTTACCGTGGTGTGCCTGCTCCCGACACCAGGCTTTCAGAGGAGCATCACCTGGGAATTTCACCTCGGTGTGAAGACGAGCGCCTGGATGGGCTTTCTGTGACAACCGAAGGTCTTCTGGACTGAGATGGAAGCTTTGGTGGCTTTCTGCAGGAGCCTGGCAGTTGAACTTGCCCAAGCAATCCTCAGCTTGTTTTGAAAAGCCGTGACACCTCATATATTAAATTTTAGCCTGCAAAACATCACGATGCGGTGACAATAGCAATAATTCAAGGGGAAAATTGGAATTAATCTTTTTGGGGTAGGCAAGGCTGCTTGGAAAGGCTGGATGTCACTAAGCTGCTGTACAGTAATGTACCTTCTAGAACCAAGAAATGGTACCAATTATCTTTTTTTCTTTTTCCAGGACCAGTATGGACTGTCTAATGGAAGAGGCAACCAAGATGGAGAAAATAAAATTCCAGCATATTGTCACTGTCTATGGCATCTGCAACAGTCCTCTGGGGATAGTGATGGAATATATGGCGAGAGGCTCTTTGGAGAAAATTCTTCCCACTCACAAAATGTCATGGCAGCTCAAATTCCGGGTCATCCACGAGATGGGCTTGGCTATGAATTTCCTGCATAGCATGACACCTCCTCTGCTGCACTTGGATCTAAAACCAGGGAACATTCTCCTAGATGGGAATATGCATGTCAAGGTATGGCTTCAGTGCTGTGTTTGTAAGGAGGGCTTATTTCTCAAATAAGAGAGAGGTTATTTTTGCCAAAAGTCCAGAATCCTAAATAGTTAGGTTCTTCAGGAGTGCTCAAGGAAAGATGGAGCAGTGTATCTTATAAGCAGCTGGTAAACGAGTTAGCTGATATTCTGAAGAGCAGACAAGTGATCTGTGCCAAAACCGGGAGTTTAAGGAGGAAATGCCCATCTCCTGGACTAAGTGAAAAACACTGACCACAATTTTACCAGGGTTTTATGAAGTTTCAGCTGCTAAGGACCTCCTCATATTCCTGATCATGAAGGATGGAGATATCTCCCGGCTCAAATGAGGAGCGGTTTGATTCTGAGCGTTACGAGGGATCTCTGTGGGTTTTTTTCTGCTTACAGATCTCGGACTTCGGGCTATCGAAATGGATGGAGCAGTCTAGCCGAATGCAATATATTGAAAGCTCTGCTTTGAGAGGCACTTTGAGCTACATCCCCCCCGAAATGTTTCTCCAGAACAGCAAGCCCCCGGGAATCAAATATGATGTGTACAGGTAAGGTCTGCCTTTCTGTTCCGCGGTCAGACAGGGTTGCCACCGACCCCTTATCCAGAGCCAAGAGGGGCTGGCACGTCGCCTCATTTGGTTGATATTCTGGCACTCTGCCTTGCATAACATCCTTGGTGGGGAAGACACTGGGAGGGACGTGGTACTCCAACCCGCAGCCGTGGGGAGCGGGATTGCCTCTGGATAATCATCTGCCTCTTCCCAGCTGCAGCTCCGTGCAGCACCGGTCCCACGAGAGCTGCAGGCTGTGGTGTCTTGGGTTCCATCCCACCCTCCTTAGTGAGCTGCAGGCTGTAGTGTCTTGGTTCCATCCCACCCCCTTAGCTTGCTGGGAGTTCCTACAGAAAGGTTAGAGCACAGAACAGACGGCGCCTGCTTTTCCATAGCTGTTGCTGCTTTTTTTTTCTTTTGATTTTCAAACAACCGTAACACTGCTCATCTGCTTCGGTATTCAGCTTCATTTTGGTCAGTAGCAGGTGGAGAAAAGATTCCAACTTCACTTTTTTTCCATCAAAGTGCTGTGCAGCTCACTTATACGAGCTACAGATATATGTGCTGGAAGTCCATCAGCTCCTTTGCAGGGCACTGCACAGTGACCCAAGACAAGAAGCAAATGAGGATTTGTGGGGCTGAATGAACTTGCAGTAGTCGAGGGTTCTCAAACCCAATGGGAATAAATTGGGGAAAAAAGGCACTGAGAGCCTGGCTTTCATGGGAGACGCTTTAAGTCCCTCATTACTACACCAACCCTTTCACTGAGGCATCAGAGATGTATATGATGATTCATAAGCTGTTGTCCTTTTGGTGTGGGGGATGAAAGCCTTCCATCCGGGAGAACTTCCTTCCTAATTTTCCCATTTCTCAAGAAGATGAAAGCAGTAAGTGAATTTTATGTTCCGTGTGTGTATGGGAGTGATTGCTCACGGTCTCTCATTGTCTGCAGCTTCGGAATTGTCATTTGGGAGGTGCTTATGCAGAAGAAACCTTATGCAGGTAAATATGACTGCTTCTTATGTGCTCCACACTTAATAGATGTTTATTACAGCCACCTTCACGGGGAAAAAGCCCAGCTCATTTGGCCTTTTTTTTTTTTTCAGGAGCCAACATGATGGCCATTATAGTCAAGGTTGCTGCGGGAAAGAGGCCCTGCCTAGAACCCATCAGTGACGACTGGCCAGGGGAATGCCAGCAGATGGTTGACTTAATGAAGAGGTGTTGGGACCAAGACCCTAAGCAAAGGCCAAGCTTTACAGGTGTAGTAGCTGATTGTGATGCAGATTAACGAAGGGTTAGCTGCATGGATTAATGAGCGGGGGATAAGCTTCTGTATAACTCTTTACCAGTTAAATTACCTGTTACCTTGGAAATACTTGGTGCCCGTTCGCTGTCAGCACATCCTCTTTCCTTCCTCCCCGGGTGGAGGATACATGGAAGATTTCCACAGCCTTGGGGACTATGGGGCTTTGAACATCTGGGTGTTCTGCACAGCTGACAGTCTTTTTGCTCTGGTAGATATCCCTGTAGAAACAGACATGTTGCTGTCACTGATACAAAGCCTGGTAGTAGATCCAGAGAATGAGCGCCTTGTTAGGAAGATGTCCCACAAACCTGCCATCTCGGGGAACCAGCAGGTGAGTAAGGTTTCCCAGGACTCAGGAGATTGCACTGAGCCCTTTCCCTGCTCTTAGCTGTTCTTCAGAGTGTGTTTCCTCACTCATTGCTGTTTATCATCAGACAACAAGGAGGCCACGGGACCCTTGTACAGTGTGTCTGCAGGGGTTGTACATCTGTAATTCAGTCAGGGGGATAGGAATCTTACTAATAAATTTAGCAAGTTGGCCAGCATTCTAAGTGATATTCTGAGAGGAAGACCCTTCTTTCTGCCTCTTCAGATGGAACAGGTTTATCACATAGGCCTCAGTCATTAAAAGAAGCTCAAGGAAACACAGAATCATGGAGGTCCTTCTGGTAGTGCGGGAATTTGTGCTCAGATGACAATTTTGCAGCTCCGTGGAACTGAGGTTTAAACAACACTCCTAGAAGAAAAAAAAATAGAAAAAAAAAAAACCCAATATTTTAAATTCCTTTATCTCCGTGACTAAGAAATAAATTGGGTTTAGGGATAGTCACAATTTTAAGCCAGTAACTGGAGTGTAGTTGTGCCTGGAAAACAGCTTCGCACAGGGAGAAGCAGCGGGTGAGAACTGCTGGGATTTGGAAGTTGTACCCCGTTGTGCAGTGGAGAAACAAAATGCCAGAGCGAGTGTAGGGCATTGAGGAGGTGGGGTCGTTTGGGTTCCATATCAACCAAAGAAAACTGCCAGCTGGGATGCTGCCATGGGCACGGGCTGCAGGGAGGCAGTAGAATCTGGGTGTGTTCAGGAGCAAATGAGTAAGAGGAGGAAACATCTCACTGACCTCTTGAGATAACTTTCAGGCTCCCACATTCTTGTTACTGGTATGATTTGCTCTGCTGCCTTTCGGATGCAGTAACAGGGTTGGATAAAGCAATACTTGGGTGACAATACAAAATTCTAGAACAATGGCAAAGAACTCTGTGCAAATGTTAAAGAATGCAAATAAGCAACTTTGCCTTACACCTTTTTCTTTTCCCTTTCCTGAAAATGAGAGTGACAAAGAAGAATTTGCCTTCCCCCGAGACACCAGAGGCGGGGGTAAGTAGGGGACTTTCTTTACCATTAAAAAATAAACGAAGGGAAAGCCTGCAAAAAACAACTTATTTCCTTGCTCTGCAGTGGTAAGGATGTGGCTCAAGAAAGTTTGCCATGAGGGGTGATTTTTCATTTTAGTTTAAGGAAAACGAATTATATGGAAAATGGTGGGTATAGTTCCTGTGAGGGAGAGTCCAAATGAACCACTGCTTCCTAAGAGACCATCTGCCACCGTTTCGCCTCGTTTCATATCCCCTGTCTCTAAAATGACTTTTATTTGCTTTCATACTACGAAGATTCTTGTGTTCGCCCTCCCATCCTGTGCACATCGAGCTATGTCACTTGGCCTTACTCTCTTTCTCCTGTCTTGTTTCCCCTGCCTTTAGAAAGTGACAATCGAGAGGTTGGTATCCCACCTTCTTACAGTCCAGAGGACATCCTGTCTGAGGAAATCTCTCAAGTCCACGAAAATGGCCTCACGCTGCTTCACCTCATGGTGATCCAGGGGAACGTGGAAAAAGTGAAGTTTCTCCTGAGCTGCAAAGCTGACGTGAACAGCCAGCTAGCCTGTGGCTACACTCCGCTCATTGTGGCTGTTCAGAAGAGGTCCCCAGAGATCTGCTCGGTTCTGATAGAGCACGATGCAGACATCAATATGCCTGATGATGATGGCTGGACACCTCTTCACTTCGCCGCTCAGAATGGGGACGACAGAATCGTACGCCTCTTGCTGGACCACCAGGCACAGGTAAATGCTCAAGAGCGCGATGGGTGGACCCCTCTGCACTTGGCATCACAGAACAACTTTGAGAATGTGGCCCGGGTGCTGCTGTCTCGCCAGGCTGACTCCAACACCCAGGAGGTTGATGGCAAAACCGCCCTCCACGTGGCAGCCTGCTTTGGACATGTCAGCTTGGTGAAACTGCTTGCCAGCCAAGGGGCAGACCTGGAGAAAAAGCAGAAGAACCATAGAACCCCACTTCATGTCGCTGTGGAGAGGGGGAAATTCAGAGTAGTCCATTATTTGCTGAAGAACGGAACCTCTGTCAACAGCCTGGATCAAAATCATTATAGTGCCCTGCACCTGGCTGTGGTGAGGGGAAAGTATCTCATCTGCGAGAAACTCATCAAATACGGAGCTAATGTGGAACTAAGGACAGACAAAGGCTGGACTCCCCTGCACCTGGCTTCTTTCAAAGGACACTTTGAAATCATCCGCCTGCTAAAAGACAGCCGAGCCAAACTGAATGCCAAGGGAAGCATGGACTGGACACCACTCCACTTGGCTACTCGCTACAGTGCTGAGCCAGTGGTCTGTGAGCTCCTGAGGTGTGGGGCAGATCCCAACACAGCTGAGAAGTCAGGGTGGGCCCCCCTCCATTTTGCCGTCCAGCGGGGCTCCTTCTTGACTGTCATCAATCTTCTGGAGTGCAAGGCAGATGTCAACGCTAAGAACAAAATGGGTTGGACCCCCTTGCACCTTGCTGTCCTCAAGGGCAACATGGCCATTATAAAGACCTTGATTAAGGCTGGTGCTCTGCTTGACGTGGAAGATATCACTGGCTGTACGGCCCTCCAGTTGGCAGTTAGACATCAGAGAGAAAACATCATTACACTGCTTCAGGGCAAGGACTTGCTGAAGAATAAAGCAGAGATTAGAACTCTGGGGAACGATGCTAAGATTTCGAGACCCAAATTTGTTCCGGGAAGGACAGATTTGTAGGTTTATCAAGCCTGGCATTTATGACTTGACTTTTCCAGTATCAGATGCTGTGCCTTAAACCAGCACATCCTGTTACAAGAATTTTTAATTTTTTATTTTTTTTTTTAACAGAAGTTTCTAAGCACAAACACTGAAAGAGTAAAAGAAAATGGAGCAGAAGGAAGCTGAGAAGCTATTTTCCAGTCTGGCCAAGCTTGTGGAACATTTTGGCTTGGTGATGCTGGCTCTAGGCAATGCTTTCCTGTTTTAATACTTACTGTGCAAGGGTGGAAATGGATAGATAGCTGTACTCCCTTTTCATGTCTGCAGTGCTGAAACTATGCACATAAAAACATCTTCTGCAGAGTTTCTTGCTTTTATTCCGTGTTTTCCTATAGAGCAGATTGGTGTAAAATGGCCTTGCCACAGGTGGGAATTGAATCATGAGATTCTCACCTGCTGCTAGAAATAGACACTAAGCATATGGTACAGCAACGTGTCAGATTTTCTGACATCTCATTTTTGTAACAAGAATAAAATAAACCAAGGAAGGAAGGAAAATCAGTAGTAGAAAGTAGGTAAATGGATGTAACGCAGAGAAATGAAATTCCAGGTTAATTCCACTCCATCCCTTCAGAAAAAAAAAAA
>VZRU01016460.1:44091-57368 GCA_013398155.1 Pedionomus torquatus | reverse complement strand
AAAAAAAAAAAAAAAAAAAAAAAAGGTGCCAGGAGCTTTATTCCTAAGCATTCAAATTACTTATTTACTGCCTCCACATCTCAGTCTTGAAACACTGAGGCTGTCCTCAGACAGATGGCTCTAAGGACAAACCAAGAAGCGTGTGCCATTCTGAACCCTATTCCCTGCTATCAGGGCTGCCAGTAACCTCCAGCTGTAACTGCAAAATGCTGCTGTGGGAGTCCCATGGACTGATTGAAAGAGTTCAAACTTAGAAAAGCAGTATCTAATTTGGGTTACCTCATTCTCATAGTGTTCTTTCGGTTTTTTGGGTTTGGTTTTTCAAGAGAACTGAGCAGCTGGGGAAATTACCAGGTGTTTGCTCATCAGGTAAGGCTTATCGCGGGCAGCTGGGGGCATTAGCTGAGCAGGCTCCTCTCCAGGAGGCTTCCTGTAGTCTTTGAGGAGATGGGGTCTTCTGGAAGGCAGTGCTTCATTCAATTCTCATGATTCAGTCTTTTCTGCTGGAAATATGCTACTGTGGATGAGCAGAACACGACATGATGTCTGGTTCTACTTGTGGGGGCTGTTTTCAAAGGTGAAGAATCCGGGAAATGGCTCAGCGGTAAGTCGGGCAGCAGCAGAGGGTGCTCCGTGT
This sequence comes from Pedionomus torquatus, assembly GCA_013398155.1. Classification (NCBI taxonomy): domain Eukaryota; kingdom Metazoa; phylum Chordata; class Aves; order Charadriiformes; family Pedionomidae; genus Pedionomus; species Pedionomus torquatus. Next base: position 56,731 of record VZRU01016460.1, on the reverse strand, counting down.
GCTGGCTTGGGAGCAAAGGAGACTTTCTGGCCCTGGAGAGATTGTTGTGGCTCAAGAGCTGATACAGCAGAGGGCTGGCTGGCTGCAGGTCAAGGTTTAAGGTATGGCTCTGCTGGGAAATAATTTTTGATGTCTGTCAGGAAGATGCTCTATAGTCTGATTGCTTTTCTGAAGGACATGGAGTCTTCATGGATGTGATTTGTTGTGCACCTTGTGACAACTCTGCCACAATTTACTAAACCCTTCCAAAATACGCCTGGGATGATTACTTTCTTTCATATCTTAGCTGGAAAGGTGATGCAGTGTAAACAAACAATCCACAGCTCTGCAGGGGAGAAGGTGCGTCTTTCCCGATGGACATTATTAGCTGGGAGTCATTATTTCAGCAAATGTTGTTTTTTCTCCTTGATAGACGGAGAGCTGGAAAAGTCTGTTTGTGTGTGCAGTGTGCTTTTGGTCCCAGCAAGCAAGCCAAAGCAATAATGCAAAAACAGTTTGCTTTCTGCAGTGAGGGAATGGTGGGTTCCAGACAAATAGGCTTACTGGGTCCGAGCAGGGAGTAGATCCAGCAGCTGTGCTCAGACTGAAAGGAAACACGACTGTGCTGGAGACTGTCTCCTCTAGCTGCTCGTCAGTGACTGTTCTTGTTTGCTCGGTTGTACTCTGCTTCAGCCGTTCAGAAATGTTGTACTGGTTCTTCACCTCGTGTGAAGGGAGCGAGAAAGGGGCCCCCAGCCAGCAAGCAGGACTGCTCTAGTGCAGGGAGACTCTGCTCAGCGTCTTCCTCCAGACTTGGTGTGTCTGAGAAACGCTTGTCGGTTGTGAAAAGCTGGCAGCTTTTTTGATCCGGACAGAGCAGAACATCGGGTTTAAAACGCCCTTGGAAAGCTCAGCTGTTTTGTGATGTGTGAGCCGTAACCGCGTTTCACTGTGCAGCACAGCGTTTCCTTAGGTTAGCTTTAACCCGCTGAAGCTCTCTGGACCCTGCTAAAGAGAAGGTCGGGAAGGATGATTGTGATGGCGACGCCTGCTATTAAAAATCTCTTAGTCGCTTCTCGTGCCTTTATTTTCCTTTTGACATTTGACCAGTGGAACGTGTTGGGAGTTACACGGTTAGGAACTGGGTGGAGATGGGGGCTGCCTGCATCCCCAGGGCGGGCTGTGGGAGATGCTGTCTCAGCCGCTGGAGAACAGCACATGGGGGCAAGGTCCCCTCCTGAGCCACAAAGAGGAGAAGCTGCCCTTCCCTCTCCTGTCCCAGGGCATAAGGGTCTTTGGCTTCCAGGCTCACCTCCTGATGAATTTGGCTGTCCAGTGCCCCACCTCGCGCAGTGGGAACGCAATTACCATCTCTGCAACGTGGCCTTGCAATTATCTGCCTTCAGATCTTGAAAGAAACCTTCCAAATTCTCTGTATGCCAAAAGGGTTTTCTTCTGGCTGTGTACAAGAGGCTGGTTTTATTGCATTATGAAGGGATACAGTCGATGTTTTCAATTGAATCCTCTTCTGAGGGGAAGTGGATGATGCTACTTATGGAAAAAGTTGGTAAGATTCATTAAGTGCTGGTAGATAACATCCAAATCTTGAGAAGATTAAAAAGCCCAACCTCTACTAATTTCACTTTTGTATTTACATCGACTTAAAATATTAATGCATAACGTCTTCAGACTGTTTTTCATGATGCTTTGACACCAAAGCAAAGCTTTAAAATATTATTTTAAAATGAGTTATACCAAAATGGTTCATTTTTTTGCATTTGCCAGTTTCTGCTGTGCAGGTTATGAATTAAAATGCTGGTGAGGTTTTATTTTTCAGGGAGCTAAAACTCATACCCTTTTATTGCAACAGAAACAAGCTTGGGGTGTTCAGCAATTCCTCGAGGAATTCCCTGTGCTAGTATCTCCTTAGTTTTCTTCCTTTCTTCTCCCAGTTGTACCTGCCTGGGGACACCCTGGGAGATAGATTATTGGGAATATAAAGATGGCATAAGATAAACTGGATTATTTCAGACGACTCCCAGTTCAGCTCCTGGTCATGGATGATGTTCCCTTCTATAAGCATTGGGCGCTATGTATGGAGAGAGCATCTGCAGAATTGCCCTTCAGATGATGGTGGAGCATCACCTGCTCAGTGTGCTCCCCAGTCTTTTTTTAGCCATTACAGAATTTCCCTGCCAAAGAGCTCAAGCCATCTGTTTAGCTTTGAAGCCCACTTCTGAAATCCAGAGCTGTTTCCCGGTGTTGGCTGCTAAATGTGCCCTGTCTTCAGTTCAGGACGTGGAGATGGGCAGTGTTTTGAAAGAGGCAATTCTGCTGCTGGTGCTTTTTCTTGCTCATCAGTTGAAGTGGAAGAGAGGGGGGATAATGTCATCTTTTGCATGAAGTCAGTGCCCAGGGAATTGAGAGAAGACAGCTAATTGCAGACTAAATGCTAAGGTCCCAAGTGACTTTCAGGGTGCCGCCCTCCTCCAGTGGACTTTTCACGCAGAGAGGTGCCCGGGCGAGGGTATCCTTTTTTCATTCATCACAGAAAGCCGGCAATTTAATGCATTAAACCACTCACAGCTGCTGAGCTCTGAAACAGTACAGTTCTTGTTCTGTCTGTTCTCTCTGCTTTCTCAATGCCTTGATACGAGCTCTGCAGTCGAGATGGCTTTAATACTTCTTCAGATTGCAGGTCTGGGGCTAATATCTTCTATTTCTGATGGCTTTGTGTTACAGGAGAGTGAAAAAGACGATACCTTAGTACACATCTTGCTGCTGTTATAGTTACCTTTCCAAATTCTGGGGTATACTGAAGGTGAATTTCATTACGTGTCATTAACGGTGGCAGAATTGGGAATAGATGTCTGGCTGACACCCACACACACGTTCTGGGGATTCCTTCATAGTAGCACTTGCAATGGAAATAATTAAACTTTGCGCGCATAAGGATGTCATTCCATACCTCTCACTTGGGCATCCTCCTGAGGTGCCCTAGTTCATTATTTAACAGGAACATTTTGAAGCGTTTTTTCTCTGTTTAACTGCAGTTGGGAGGCTGTCTCCAAAGTTCTCCAGAGAGTTCTCGGGGTTGCACAGCAAGCATCCTTTCCCTTCAGTTCAGAACAGCGGGAGCTTGGTGGCCCTGCCAGCCTCGTGGCCATCGGGATGCTCGTGGGACGGGGCAGCAGGAGAAACTGGGGGTCCAGGGGGAGAGAGAGGAGGGAAAAACTGCTGAAAAACTTAACATGAGGGCTGCTTTCCTTTTGCCTTTGTGTTAGATGGTCCTCAATTTGACATCCCTCTGGCTGCTGTGTGCGGTGGGGGAGACGGGTGGTTTCTCTGGGGAAGGCCCCATCAACACCAGTAGCAGTGACCACAGCTCGGGGCTCTGCTGGGAAGCGCCGGACGCGGCGGGTGCCCTGTGCTGGGCTGCAGAAACGGCATTCCTCCTGCTTAGCCTCAGACAGGGGGGTGTTTGTAGCGAATCAGCAGCTTCGCCTCTAATTAAAATGTCATATTTCTCACACTCAAACAGCCTGGAAATCTCTCGCTGAGACCTGAGCTGTTTAGCTGTTGTTGAGCTGTCAAAGGCATAACATTAAAGAGGTACGAGGCGTAGACAGAAAGCTCTCCCTTGGTGTGACATTTTTACTCCAGTATCACTTTGAAGATGTTTTTCTTAGCAGTGAGGCTTGAAATTCTGCAAGATGATGGATGTGACTGGCAGCAGGAGCGCTGGTCTCTCTGGACTGGTAGCGTCTTAAAAAAGGGGGAAAATAATAATAATAATAATAATAAATAACAGCCCAAAACCTCAGCGGTAACTGGAGTTAGTCCAGGGAAGGGCTTGGGAGGTTTGGGTTTGTTTTCTTAGGTGGGGCTTTTTTGGGGTTTGTTTGTTTGTTTGTTTGTGGGGGGTTTTTTTGGTGTTGTTTTGGTTTGGATTTTTTTTTGTTTGTTTGTTTTGTTTGGTTGTGTTTTTTTTGTCTGTTTGTGTTTTTTTTTTTGGTGGTGTTTTGGTTTGTGTTTTTTTTTTTTATTTGTTTGTTTTGGTTGGGGTTTTTTTTGTTTGTTTGTGGGTTTTTTTTTGGTGTTGTTTTGGTTTGGTTTTTTTTTTTTTTTTTGTTAGTTTATTTGCTCCTTTTCTTTTCTAAGGGTGTGCTTTTAAGGGCTCCAGTTTGTGGCAGGAACCTCTAGTGCTCATTTTATGCCCTTGAATCTCTTGGGCAGGGGGTTAGGGCTTGAAGGGCTGCCTGCTGGCTCCGGTGCACGTTTCCCAGCTTCTCTGCGTCGATGACAATCGCTGCTGTCACCGAGCTGTAGAGACAGGAGAACTCAAAGCAGGATGGATGGCTTCCATGCGCCTTATCCGTATGTTTGCACCCCTTTGCTGACCTCTGTGTATTCATCCGTGTGATGACATTAGTGAAAGATGAGCTGAGCAGCAGAAAAGCGGTTGGGGGATGTGCTGATGGGATAGAGAAACTGAAGGACTTCTTTTTTTGAAGTTTCAGCGTGTTTTGTGCATACTTGACCGTGATGTCAGCCAGTGTCAGCCGACCTTTCCTTGCTTCCCTGCTTCCCCCTCTTGTCAGGAACCGAAATGAAAAGGTTTGCGACACCGGGATCCCTCGTGTTGAGCAGCAACACGCTTTAAGGGTTTAATTATTCAGTAAAGATGGTTTGGGTTTTCTTTTTGAGGTTTAGTTCCAGCTCTGAAAATGCTGGAGCTGAACTGCAGAAGGCAGGTTGTGTGGCTCTTCAGAAATCCGGACTCGGGTGCGAGTGCTGAGCTTTTGCAAAACGTCTGTCTTTACTGTGCCAGGGACTCCACCAGCTGCTTATCAGACAGGAACGAAGGCAGATGTTCCCAACTGTCACTTGGTTAAAATGGAAAACTGGGAGGGAGGGGAGCGTGGATTTGTTTGTCACCCAAGACAGCCTAGACCCTGTTTTGAGGAGCTCTGTACCGTAACATAAACCGTAACTACAATAATATCTGTCTCCAGACATAATCTGTGTTACTTGGGACACTAGTAAATCTGGTGATTTGATAAATTTAATCCAATAGTGTCAACTGACTGTATGAAATGAAGAGGGTGTTAGAGAAGTAGCCTACAAGGAATCTTAAAATTTGCAGAGAGAAAACCAAAATGAGTGTCCCATTTAAGTTGCGTTCTAATAGAACATGGACAGCACAGCTTGTGCTGCTCGGTGACCAGTCCCAAGTAAGACAAGGAGGACACTCACAAAAGTCCTCCCTGGAATAATAATAATAATATCCTGCCATGAGGGTGAGCACAGAAAGAAAAAAGCTGTCACAAGGAAGGTGTGTCCAGCTGGGCTCTAACCTAGGGGAGACCCTTAAAAGCCAAAGAGCGAGATACCCTCCCAGGTTCACTTCTGCTCTGCAGGTTGCTGAATCTGAAGCTCAGGTCCAAGGCTTGCTTGCATTCACCGGGTTCTCCCAGAGCCAGTCTGCTCTGGAGATGTTCTGTGAAGTGGCAGTTGTGGGGATCGTCCACGGCAGGAGTGGGCTGGCTGGGAAGCTGGCTTCAGACACAGACCTTTTTTGTACGACTCTTTCTCTTAACTTTAGCTGCACCGATTCCGCTGGGGAAAGTGGGTATCTCCACGGCTCTCATATCGTTTGAAATACTTACCCTGAAAAAGAAACCCAATTGCCACAATTCAGCAGCTCATTTCTGCCAGCGCTCTGACAGAAAAACAAAACTCAGCTCGTATGTCATAGAACGTTCTCCAGGAGAGCTTAATTAAATTTATAATGAAAATAACAGGGGATTAAGAAGACACAGGGGAAATACATCCTTCTTGCAGAGCATTACAGAAGTGATAGAAGCAATTTGCAGAGAAAATTACCTGTTTGCTGCTCAGTTTCTATAGAAATTAAATGAGTCTTTACAAACTCTGGAAAACTGCATTCCAGCCTCCGCTTTGTGACTGTGCAACTTGCAGCTTGTTATTTCTAAAATTAATCATAGGTCTCCATCCCCGCCTTTTCCCCTTGTTCAAATGCATTTTAGTCTTTTGTCCCTGCTGATAAACACACTGACGATTATATCATGTTCTTACCCAGGAGCTGCCAACGCTGACAGCCAAGGCAGCAAGTGTCAGCGGTGTCTGTTGAAGGGAGCAGTAAGAGGACACAGATCTCCTAAAGGGCTCATTTCTGGAGCTCACTATTTAGACCCCTCAAAAGACCAAAACCGTTGACCCTCTCACCTTGCAAAAACCACGTCTTTCAGGTATCTGGAGTTAACTTGGGTGAACAGAACAGTGTTTTAACTCGCTGTAGATGGACAGCAGAATTGAAGGACCAAGTTTTATTTTGCATCAGCCCAACGTTGGCCATACGAACCCCGGCTCTCTTTGGACCCGTGATCTTGGCTCAGAAAAGGTTTCTCTTCTCAATCTGGAAAGTGCCGCTGCTGAACAGTGCTGTGCTGTTAGTGTCTGGCTTGAGGAGGGTTAATTTTAATTTTTATTGGCATGCACCAAGAGATAAGTTTCACGATCCTCCTAGGAGTAGGGTTAGGGCAAATGATTCAAAAGGCATTGCTGCTGCTTCATCCTCTCTCCAAAACTGGGAGAAAAATCTGCATAAGAGATTGTTCTTCAAACTACCACCACTCGCAGGACACAATTTATGCTTCTCCAGCAGTTCTGCAACTTATCCCTCCTAATTCGCCGATCAAAATGGTTCTTTGGGAAATAGCATTAAAAGAAAAAAAGACAGTCTTGAATACAGAGAAACACGATCTTTCTGGGGGAAAAATTTCCCAGTAGATGTCACTGCAGCAGACGCCCGCGCATCCTCTGCTGGCCTTTGGAATTTCTCCTACTGTTTCTGTTATTGATACTTGTGAGGGATTAGCAGAAACCAGATGCTGGATTCCCGTTGTGCTGGATGCTGAAGAGCGCTGTGCGGGCGCCCAGCTAGTGCCAGCCCCGTTTGCCCTGAGGCAGCTTTGGTCTAAACAGAAAACACAGCGAAAGCCTGGGAGAAGGGAAGATCCATTGCTTCTGCCAGGAGAAGCTGCTCCCATGAAGAGCTATGAAGAAGGAGGTTCTCTTTGGCTGTCCTTTTTATTTACAGCTGTATCAGTTGGTTGCTCTATTTATCTTTTTTATTTTATTTTATTTGTATTTTTTTTCAGAAAGAAAGGGGATAGTTTGGTATTCACTGCAGTTCTGGGAAGCTCAGAGGCAGAATCGAGCCCCACGGTTGGCACTTTGCAATAGGTGGAATGAGATCTCTAGGATTTAAAGGTTTCCCAAGTTTTGAATCCAGTTCCAGCCCTAGGAAACTGTCTTCCCATCATCATCTTGTGTGTCTTTTGTAATAAAAGGCAAAAGAAGGAAGAGGTTTCAACTTTTCTTGTCCTTGAAATCATTCAGTTTTACTGCATGGCACGGTAGGAGGATGGTCCAGAGTGGGAGAGGGTGTGGGAAAGAGAAAGCTTCCCCACCATAATAGATATCTGCATTAATTAAATGTAGGCAGGTGGATGTCATGCTCTGGGAAGGAGTCAAGGAGTTCTAGTCCTTTCTCAGAGCCAATCTATCCCTGATACGCTGCCTGCGTGCCCAGTCGCATCTCGTTTGCAGGACGACCCCTTCTGTTGGTATCAATCTGGCCACAGGTTCATGCAAAGGCTCATCCAAACTGCACCCCCCCTTGGGAGTCCACCTGCCCCCTTGTAAATGCACACTTTTCTTCCCTGTTCCATCTGTTGCTCTTTTCTTGTTTTTAAAAATTACCTTCATTAAAACCCAAACTCCCTACTTCTTATCCTGTCTCCACCTCGGTGAAAGACTAGATCTTTCAGCTGATCCAGGTTGGTCTGAGCCTTGACCTGTTCATTCCCTGCTGTTACCAAATTGCTTGACGTACTTTATCACATGGATGGGTCTTCAAAGGCTCCGTGTGTGTGTGTGAGAGATGTGGCTTTGTGCTTCTACTACACAGCTTCAGATCAAGCAGTGCTCAACTCCATGGGCGGTTCTACCGTTCCGCTTGGAGCTTTCAAAAGCAGTGGACCTTGGGGACAGAAACCTCTGAAGCCACCGCATCCTTCTGGGTGTGTTCCCAGGGTCTGGTTCTCTAAGCAGCCCTCTCTCGGTGGTGGGAGCTCTGGAGGAGAGGAAGCTTCTGCTTCCCCTGACTACAGTTTGTTTATGTGGCAGTACTAGAATTACTTAGCTGATTAAATTAAAATAAAAACAATCCTACATTTTGGAGGAAAAGAGGTCTGAATAGATATGGCTTGGAAAAAACCTCTATTTTTAGCAGAAAGGGTTGATTTTTTTTTTCTGTGGCCTCTTAGGTGTGGAGAATCAAGATGTTTCTGACAGCAATGATGTGAATGTAGGAGGGGGTGATTCTAATGTAAGAAGAAACAGTGAATTCTACGTGTTTCTTTTATTACAAGGAGGTGGTTGTAGGATCTGCAATGTATTAGACGTCAGTGTAAGACGTGCCTGACTCCCCTCACGAGCTTTTCATGGCTTTTTTCATCATTAATCCTGCTCTGGCTTCTCTCTTTCCAGACTATCCAGCACTTACCTGTGCTGCTCCCCATCTTTAGGGAGCGTTTTCCATCCTCTTCCTTTGAAGCAAAATCATGTATCATTTCAAAACGCAGCTCTCCCCCCAGTTCCACCACAGCAGGTGGGAGCGAGCTGCCGTTACAGCAATGGAAAAGAGTTGCCTGCCTGGGCACCAAGGAGCTCTTGCTGTTTGCTCCTACCAGGCATTTCATCCCCAGCAAGTTTAACATCTTTTGATCCTTTCATCAGCTGCTACTTTCCTTTATTCTGGCTTAGAGCACAGCATGAAACCCTTCTCTTCTGCAATTTGCTACTGGCCCAGTTATAACCCCTCGTTCTCCTATTACCATGTACAAGAGAAGCCCTTGGGGCTAATCTCCCTCTTGGAAAGAAAACAGCTTCTTTTGCATCTCTGACTGGAGCTGGGCTAAAATTTCACAGATGCTGAAGCACCAGAGGAAGGCTCCCCTTGGAGATACCCTGGGAAAACCTTCCTAGTACAAGAGCTGTCTCGTGACTGAAGCCGGGGCAGCATCTGTGCTCTTCCTATGGTAAGGTGGCTGCGTTTGCCAATAAACCCAACCAGCAAGCAGCTAGAGCTGATCACCTAACCCAGTTACCCTTCTCTCTTGGTAGTAAGAGGATGTGGCTGCCAACTGGTTTGGCAAAAATGAGGGCAAGGATGAGAGCAGAGAAGACTGATGAGAGAACTGGAGTTCACGGCTGGAGTAGCCAGGAGTATGAAACCGTGATAAAGAGACTGCTTCTCTCTGCCTGAATCCAAAAGGCTGATGCAATTGCAGCAGTGCTCCCGTGCAGAGCACTGCAGATCTTCCCCTTCACTCAGCAAAAGCTTGAGAATGCTTTTTCTCGCGTCTGGGTCGCAGCCGCTCCTGGCTGAGCAAACCCTAATTGTTTGTTATGCCAATTGCTGGAACAGAGGGAAAGAAAAGGTGTGTGTGGGGGGGTGAGAACCAACAACCCCAAACAAGCAGAACCAAGCAAACAAAACCATCACAACACTTCTGAACTGATAATAGAATTTTGGAGAATTGATAATAGAATTTTGGACGTGTGTTTTGCCCTGCCTTAAGAGTAAGCAGCGTGAAATAATGGAAGAGGCGGATGTAGCCATCCCATACAAACCTTCTCCTACGGATTCAATCCGTAACAATTCTCTCTTCTTTAAAGCACTGCTGGCCCCACAGATCAGCTGACTCAAACCTGGAAGAAATCAAGGATGATCCTTTATTAAAAGTGAACCAATGTCTTTCCTGACAAGGATTGGTGGTACCAAGGGCACTGTTTTGAATAGAGCTGGGAGGAACCCTGAGGATGGTATCCTGCCCTCCACATAAAACCATTCCCCAAATACATTGTTCTAACTGGTCCCTAAAACCTCTGTTACAGAGGTGGCTTCCAAGGGCAGTCGTTGCCCTGCGCTGTTCTTACAGTTTAAAAAAAAAAATGCCCTGAAGTTCGTACATCTGTAGAGCTCCTACACCTTCTTTGCTGCAGTTTATGTAAAGATGTAAAAAATTAAGCCTAAAAATAAGTCAGTCTCAACTAGAAGGATACCAAACATTCTCGTTTTCATGTTACCGCACCCCGGACCATGGGCCAAACTCTTGCAGAGGTGATTTACAAGCAGAATAAAATCCTATGAGACCCGAGTTAATCACCCCGTGATGTAAAGAGGCAGTTGCTCATTGTGTCCGTGTTGGAAAGCCGTGTTCTGTGGGGTTAGCAGGAAAGGAGAGGCTGCTGATGCTTCTGTGAGTCACCGGGTGCTGCTGCAGCTGACAAACCGCTCTGCTCTTGCGAGGACATGATGTGGTGCTTCTCTTTAAGAGAGTCTCAGATTTAACTGCCGGAGTTGGAACTTATGGACGTGGGTTTCCAGACCAGGGTTTCGCATCCAGAACCTGCAAATGTGCTACCATTCAGTGAAGTAACCTGGGTTTGTGCTCAGCTTAAGTGAATCAATTTCTGCAAGGGATCAGTGTGACCAGCTTAAGTCGGATTTAATTACAGCTCCCTTTTTTCCAATGCCACTTATTAAGGGGGACAAGTGTGAACTCCTGGAATAAATATTCTCAAGCTTTTCTGCTCCCTAGAATACAAATATCTCCCTATGATATACTGAGTTGCATGAGTATAATTCAATTAACAGGCAATTTGTTAATCACATAAATAAAATGCAGTTATAATGCAGCACTATTTATTTAATAAGTACTTCATTTCTATTTAAAAAAATATTTGATTTGGAAACCAGAAAATCATGAAGGTAAGAGATCAAGATAATCCAAGGGACAGAGAGCTCAGCTCACCCCCACAGAACACAGCTGAGCTCTTCATCCTCGAGACACATGGAAACTGCTTCTGAATTGAAAAAGAAAACCAACCAAGCAACAAAATAAACCCACAAAAAAAAGTGCCAAATGGTCTTACTAGTTAGAAAATATCACATTAAAGACTCCATCTCCATCTGGAGCTGTTACAGAGAAGAAGATCGGGCCAGGGTCAGCAATAAAGAGGTACAGTAATTAGTTGTGATAAAGGAGAAAATAAGCCTTATTTCACCACTGTTACTCCTGTGGCACAGTGTCATTACTTTAGAAAAAGAGACACGTTATGGATACTGATAGAATCCAGCTCTGACAGAATGTTGAGTTTGGGGCATATCTGGACTCATTCCATGGCACTTTTACTGCTCATCAGCACAATCTTATTTCTTAGCAAAGCAGAGGAGTGTTCTTATCACCACGAAGATGTTATTGCTATTCTTTGGGCGAAGCTTTCTCTAAGCAGGAAAAAAAAATCCTAAGGAGTTCAGGGAATTAATTTGTCTTTTGAGAAAAGGTTCTGGTCTGTCTAAAGATTTTGCTGAGACTGACCTGTCTTTATTTTGAAGAAATAATTTGTTGTTAACACCCAGTGTGATTTCTCCAGGGAGGGAGGGACAAGTAGGTCTGTTTGCTGGGTGGTCTGTTGCTCCTTTCGAGGGAGCACGGTTGTATTCTGCTTATGTATTGGCCCTAGAGACTCCAGAAAATGTCACAGGATGTGAACCACTCTGTACTCTCTACAACTCCCTGAAAGGAGGCTGCGGAGAGGCTGGGGTTGGTCTCTTCTCCCAAGTTACAGATGACAGGACAAGGGGTGATGGCTTCAAGTTGCACCAGGAGACTGGTGTGCATTCATTCTGCCTTTCTTCGTGCCTGCTGACCCTTTCTGCTGCATTCAGGCTGTGCTCTGGTGTCTCCTCGTGGGATTCTCTGGGCTGAGGTCTCAGGTGGGACTGTGCCTTCCCTACAGGTAGAGAACGAGCTCTCCATCTCTTCATTTGGGACTCTCGGTTCCTTTCCTTTTCCTCGGTGATTTTTCTCTTTGCTTACCGTGTCTGCCAGCCTGAGAGCCCTGGTTTCTGTCTGCAGAGGGATCTGGAGTGCAGACAGAGGGGTCTGGCAGGTCTGTCACCGCTGCATCGCTTTTCCAGGCAGCTGGAATGGCAGCTCATCAGAAAGGGAGAGCTTTCCTGTCAGAGTCTGCTTGAAGATTGTCTACTTCGAGGCATCATGGAAAGGGGAGGGATTTCCCCAAAATATCTAAATAACCAGAGGGACTGGGTTTTGTTTGGTTTTGCTCAGATCAGGGCTGTCAGTTTCTTCCGCGATGAGTCTTCTAAAAGCCAAACAAAACCAGGAGAAAAACCTCGAATTTGTTGTATGCAGATCCTGAAAGGAACAAGGGAAAGGCTTTGTACGGCTCGCTGTGTGCCCTGTGTGCCGTGCGGACACGGGGCTGTTTCTCTTCTGGGCCATGGCTTGGCCTGACTGTGTTTGTAGACAGGTGAAAACGTCAAATCCACTTTATTAAGCCTAAAATGTGAATGTGGATTTCAGACTCTTGGGGAACACGTAGTTAGGGCAGAAAGACAGCTGGAGGACAAGTCTTATTGCAAGAATCATAGAATCATCCAGGCCAGAAGGGACCTCCCAAGGCCATCTAGTCCCCCCTCCCCGCAGTCGCAGGGACACCCCCAACCAGCCCAGGTTGCCCAGGGCCTCATCCAGCCTCACCT
>VZRU01016460.1:17451-39208 GCA_013398155.1 Pedionomus torquatus | reverse complement strand
GGCTTCAGCAAGCCCTGAATCACAGGGAAGAAAAGCAGGAACAGGAAGACTCAATAAGCAGAAATAAGGTTCAATTACAAATAATGAATCACAAAATAGGGACTACAGCGAGGGTCTTCAGTTCTTCTTCAGGAAGAAAGAAACAAAATCTTCTCAGTTTTTAAAAAACACATCCGCGCCCTCACCGTCAGCAGCACGTCCACCATCTGAAGTCCTTGGGAAGGTATTTTTTTTCCAGAGTGGAAGTAACAGCGAGGACTGTATTTGTCAGCCTCGGATCTGTGCGCAAGATCCCCCCGAGTCCCACGCGATGCAACCAAGGTCTCCTCATTCCAGCAGTTTCTCCAAACTCCTTCCATCACAGCCACGGGCTGCTCATCACCCAGCCGGATGCTGGACGAAATGACTGCAAAAACTGTCCTTCCTCCTGCCGTTAGTTTGTTCTTTATAAAGCCAGAGGTGATTCTATATTTTGGTCCTCTCAGAGAGTTGCAAAGGCTTGATTCATGGATGGGAAGTGCTTTACTCTGTTGTCTGTAAGAGTAGATACTGTATGGGAAAGGAAAACCTGCTGCAGAGATGAACAGACATGACATTGCCACCTTTCCGAGGGCAGTGGGGATGCAGATATTCCCACAAGATACTTTTGAGTCTGGAGAATTAGGAATGAGTGGCTTAAAATGTCATTGAGGTTGAATGATGGGCTGCAGGTAATTTCTCTCAACAAATACTTAATGTTTAGGAAATGACACCTGGGGGTTTTGCTCCAAGTTAGCAAACGTATGAAGGACTCGGGCCCTTTTTCAGCAGCTCTTTTCCTCCAGGACGTTTTGGAAGAGTTATTTATCTAGTTGTTCAGAGGAGTTGAGCTGTGAGATTCTGCATCTAGATTCAGAAAAAAAAATTTGAACGAGGTACATGATATTGGAGATTACGGTTTTGTCCTGGGTTGACACTGAACACAAAATAAAATCATGGCACAAAGTTAAGAGGTTATTCACATTTCCCATATCCTGAGGGCTCACACCAGGTTCTAGTAGAGGGCAGATATCACCTGTGGCAGCTTCCAAATGCTTTACAGCTGCTTTGTCCATACGCATGTTAGTTTTTATTTTGACTCCACTCCCCACCTGTCAATTCACTAAGTCCAATGGCACCTTTCTGCTTTGTGATTGTAAATATGTTGGAAAATTGAGTGGTAGCTTGCTACTGTTTTTCCACCCAGAAAACCCTACTGAGTTTACATTATTCTTTGAATCTCTTAAGCAATACCAGTCTGAGTTGATTTGCATTATTCTGTTAGAATTGTGGGGGAAAAAAAGAACAGATAATATGTGCCTGAGATCTCTCGAGTTATTGTTTCCAATTTTCTGATTTAAAAGGGATTGGAAGGTTTCCTGTGCTTCTGTAAGATTTTTTTTTTTTTCCTCTCCTATAATCCTATTCTCACACAAAGTATGAAGGTTTCCTGCTCTGCATTACAATGCTAGGACAGAAGAGTGACTGGCCCCATCTTACACTTTCATAATGTTTTGCTCTGACCGTGCCCATGTAACACCCGCCTCACGTATGTCAACAAAATGCCACCCTGGTAAGCATGTACTCTTGTATGCAGTTAGTATGTAGGACCTATTGCTGCCAAGGGTATATGCTAAAATTCTTCCCTAAGCTGGGACACGTTTAGGCATCTGTTGGATTGCTCTTCATTTAAATTTATAGCTATTGAAGAGCTTGAAGAGCCATGAGCAAATGTTACACAAGCCCATGGGTTAAATACCAACAGCACTGGCTACTGGCTTCTTCCAGGAATACAAAGTTTGGAAGGGAAACCTTCGGATCAAGGGGGGGCTCCTTTCCAGTTTTGGAAAGCAGCTGAGAGCCTGTTTTGTAGCTGCTTGGCATAATCTCTCCTGGATATACAGCTGGAACACATTCTACCAGCACAGTCCATTCCACAAGAAAATGCTTTGTTAGCAATATGGGAAAACTGGAGAATAAAAGGAAGAAAAAGGCAGAGGCCTTTATCTATTCTGAAGCAGAAACTATGCAAATATTCCACACGCTGCATAGAGAGAAAAGGGGTTCTATTGCTTTCTGGGTTAGGTTTTAACAGCTCTAGAGAACAGCAGGTAACTAGAACTTCAGAGCCTGCCTCTGCGTATGGCTATTGTCATCACCTGGTCCTCCAGATCCTCCATTCGTTTCCAGCCAGTCCTATTTCCATGTAATTTTATTCATTTTACTCTATTTTCTTGACAGAGGTATTACAAAATATATTTTGAACTGAGGACAGTAAATAAGTACAGTGTGGATTTGGCAATGCCAGAGTCACCTTGGTGAAATGATGCTGTTATGTGTTTTCAGATGTTTTAATCCATTACAGAGATATCAGAGAGATTGTCCAGACCTTTCCAGAGTCCAACTTGGACACAGGAGCAGGTCCAGCTAGGGACTCTGGCTTATTCTAAAACACAGAGTTTTATCTCTTTTACTGTTAGTTTAAACTAGGCACGATGTTATTCTGCACTCTCTCTGTTGAGAGACACAGGCAAATCATATCCGAGGTGGTCCTTGGCTTCGTGATACCCTGAAGTTAGGTAAGAAGAACTGGACCTAACTTAGCTGACTTGTTCACATCTGAGACGGATGTGGCTGCAGATGCCCCACCTGGCACGCTGTCTTGATGTTTCTACATTTGTCACAACACTCCTCACCTAGATTTGTAACTTCTTGCAGGAGATTAGAGGTGAAACGCTGGTGGGCAGAAATTGCTGCTGGGTTGGCCGACGATGAATGATAGTGGTGTCCTGTTTGATCCAAATGTGTACCGTGCAATACAAGGTATCGCTTCTTTAGTTTCCTTCTGTTTTTTGGCTTGGGCTTCTGTTCGATTCATCCTACTTATTCGTATTTACACTGATGTAGTGGTCCCACCTGAGACTTAGACTCCCCTTCTTCCCTCCGCCTGTTGCTCGTAGGTCCACGTTGCTGCAGGGATGGGATCTGTAGGTGGCAGACCTTCTTAGCCGGCTTGGGGACCTCTTAAAAGTTGTTTTTTTTTTCTCAAGGATTCAGCAGTTTAATACTGGCTAAGTCAGCTCGAGGTGAAGGCAAAGCTATTGCATGGAGTTTCCGCAAGCTCTGTCTGGCTCCTATTGCAAAGCGGAAAAGATGGTCTTGTCTTTGGTGAGAATTGTCTCGATGACGTAGCACGCCAGGCCGGTAGCGATCGCTACCTTCGCACGGCTCTGCGGGTGTCTGTGTTTAATGCACTCAAGGTTAGATGGCCACAGGCAAGAACCAAGTGAGTATGTCTTGATTTTGCTTCTGCTTTAAACACAGTGTGAGGATAGCTCTGAAAAGTGCCTTTGGGATTGGTGTCCCGGAATCCAAAGGTCACCTTGAGGGATGAGAGAACCTCCCGCACGAAGGTCCTCTTTACACCCCCACCAAGAGGCTTGTGGGCATGGCACTGGTGGAACACTGTAAGCCTCGTGCCCAACAGAAGAGCTCGAGACCTCCCCATGGCTGCCCGTTTGTGTGCGTGAATGGCATGGGTTTCTTTTTGTTTTTCTCATTCTTAAAAACGCAGTCGCTGCTTTCACTTTTAACAGTGGAGTATCTTCATGAAAGCCTTGCGAAATTCAATGTTGAAGGTGGTGTAAATAATTGGGTTGACAGCACTGTTGACGTATCCAAGCCATGTGAAGGCGCTGTACAACGCTGGGGGGATGTTGCAATCGCAGTGCATGTTCAGGATGTGAGTGATGAAGAATGGGAGCCAGCAGATGATGAAAACACCTGAGGGAAAAGGGAAAGACAGATTTTGATTGCTGAAAGCTGGACAAATTTTGAGACTGAGAACAGCAAAGATGCTTTGGTATAAAGGAAAAATGCTTCCCTGAGAAATAAGCTTTCTGTTTGTCTGCTAGGTCGCAGGCAATATTCTGAGTACCCAGGTATTAAAGAACTTCTTTGCTGATGTAATTAGGCCAGTTACATCAAAAAATCTGGGGTGTCAGTTTCTTGCTGAACTATGCTGCCTTTTGTGTTCTAGAAAGCCCGTGAGCTCTCTTGCCCCTGCACCTGGCTGTCTTTTGGCAGTCCAAACACCCCGCAGATGGACTATTGTACATCACCGTGAAGCTTTCTGAGCCTTTTGTCCATTACTGTGAACTGTTCTAGCTGGGAAGGAGGTAGCCTTCCTATTGGCAGCATCTTGCCTACTTGCCTACATATCCTCTAAGATACCCAGTGAGACTATTTCTGTGGAGACCTGGAAAAATAGCCTACACAGGACACTCAGACTGGCTGCCCTCATCCTGGGGAGCTATTTGGTTTTCTGCAGAAACACAAGAGGAAGCCAACGCGCGCTCTCACCCAGTACAATGGCCAGCATCTGCGTGGCTTTCTTTTCCTTCTGTTGTGAGAGTTTCCTCCTGCTCACAGTCTTGAGAGAGGTCCTTGTCTTGCCGTTGGGCATAGACTGGATCTCAAAGACCTTGGCTGTGTAGGGTGTCTCTTTGGCATGTCCGTTCTTCTCGACTTTCCCAGGGCTGTCCAACGCCTGCAGGGTTGAGTTGGTGCCCTGATTAGAAGCAACTGGCACAACCAACTGATGGCTACTTGGTAGGGCTGGTTTGATGGTGGTTTTCTCAGGGGGACTGGTACTGGACACCATCTCCATTTCCATATCTTCTATGTGACTCTCCGCCTCCTGGACAAGAATCAAATGTCCGCAAGATAAAGAGAGATAAATATACACAGAGGAGCAATGGACGTTCCTTACAGAGTGAAGCTGGATGATGCTGAAGAACAACCAATCCCTCTTCTCCCTCCCTACATTTTTGGTAGATGCTTGGAGAATGGCCTGTAAAGTGTCACAGGTAAGAATACTTTTGGGTACATGGGATTGACAGAACTGCAGTTAATGACTCTCCTTTGTCACAGAAAGAGGCTAAGAAATGGGAGAGGCCCTGTCTCCACTTCCCATGGATTTTATTCAATTTTCAGAACATAAATAAATAAAAACAAAACCAACAAGCAAAACCCAGCAAAGCCAATGCAGTCCAAGACTTAAAAAAAATAACAGAGAGGAGAAGAAAATCAAAGACGCAAAATGTTAAAATGTCATGGCTTTTGCAGCTGATCTTTAGGTGAGCTTAGTCTGGCTTTTAGAGCTCTAGGATCTTAAACCCCCTGCTTCAGTCTAAGGAACGGGAAAAGTATTTAAATTTGGAGGTTGGATGGTAACCTGCGTTCTTCGTTTGTTTTTCTCCCACCCTACGTACGTTCATTTTGTGCCCTGGAGAGAAGAAAAGGGGAAAGCTAAACGCTCTGGAAAGCTACCACTTCTCTGTAACACTCACCACTTTGCGCTTATTAACTTGGAAGCTCCCATTGGACTTCACAATAACTGTGCAGAGCTTGACGTCTTCTGGATGAGTGCATTTGTCCTAAGGGGCAAGCACCAGCTCAGAGGTTACACAAGCAGATATTAATTGGGAAGGGAAGCTGGCAAAGGAGGCACGTGGAAATACACACATAGGGCAGGAGGCAGAAATTAATCAGTGTGAC
The DNA here is from genome assembly GCA_013398155.1 of Pedionomus torquatus. Taxonomy (NCBI): domain Eukaryota; kingdom Metazoa; phylum Chordata; class Aves; order Charadriiformes; family Pedionomidae; genus Pedionomus; species Pedionomus torquatus. The sequence continues at coordinate 33,631 of VZRU01016460.1, read as the reverse complement.
TACAGCACTGAGAATGATGGAAAACTGCTCTGAAGAAGCGGGGATAGAGGCAAGTAGCCCTCAAGCTTTTCACCGAAGGAAGGGAACTGGAAAGGTCTGCTCGTGTTTCTGCCTGCCCCCATCTCGCTGCCTCCTTTGCTCGGGGTGGCACTGGCCTCTGAGGCAACGCAGCCGGGAGGCAGAGCCTCTGGGACTACCAGCTCCTGCGGCTTGTTTTGCATGTGCTGTGAGAGTAGCGTGGTGACAGGCAGCCTCACGCTTCGTGTGCCCAGCTGGACTCCACTTACATACGTATCTCATGCTCCGAGAGGCTGTTTTCACTGCAGAGGCATCGTTACCAGTGATGGAGCTTGCACCCCAGCCATGCAAACAATTTCCACTGAACTTCTTCGTCACATCAGCAGGACTGACTCAGAAAATAGTACAGCCTGCAGTCAGGCTGCTAACCCAAACTTAGAGCCAAAGGAACCACAGGCTGGTTAATGAAGCAGCTCCTAATGCAGATCTGCTGCTGAAATATCCCCCAAGACCCAGGGAGACCTGCAAAGCACCAGCCGATCCAGGGTGCAACTGGGGCTCCAAACGGCACAGGACACTGTCGCTTTCGTGACCCCGGTATTTCACCCGGTCCCGCCAGTGCCCTTTGGGGAAAGGAGCATGTGCTTTGGGGGGAATGAAGTGGAGCGGGAAGGGGGAAGGATGGAGACTGCTGGGAGGAAGGCAGAGGTCCCCTTACCTTCAGCGGGGCTCGCGTGTCCGAGCCCAGGCCGTGGCTGCTGCGCTTGGTGTTGACACGCTTCCTGCGCTTCTGCAGCACTATGTAGATCTGCACGTACACCAGCAGGGTGACAATGAAGGGAACGTAGAAGGAGACGATGGAGGAGTACACGACAAAGGCAGGGTTGGCAATGATGCACTCGTTCTCATCTGGAAGACAAAAAGTTTCAGGCTCGTTGTCGCTCCTGCTAGGAGCAAGGACTGGTTTCCCCCTCTTCTCTTCCCCTTGCAGAAGGCACAGAGATATCCAGAGAGGGAGGAGTTTTGGTTCTAGGGGCCACCCCGTGTCAGCTGAAAGTGGTACCAGGACAGCAAGCTCCTCTTGGGTCACAGGGAGTCACCTATCACACAAAGTCCCTGTCTGTGGTTTCCCTTACGACTAGAAGCCCACCAGTCCCACGCTGTATGCCAGCCAGTCTTCCTATGGAGCGGAGAGCTGAGCACTCAGTTCCTCTCTCATTTGTCACGACTTTCCTTCTCACATGTTTTCATGTAAGACGGGCTTTGATTTTTGTAGTAGAAAAATGTTCAAGTAACATTGAGGAGTGTTGTGTAAAGTACACACAGCCTGAGTTCTGATGTGTCTAAAACACTGGTCTGGAACAGCACGAGATGAAACGGATCCAGAAGAAGCTGACAGAAGTGGACACTGGGAGAGGACACCTGAAATGGACACTGGGAGGGGACACCTGAAATGGGGGCAGATAGATTCCAGCTAAAACCTGACCCCCGATTATTCCTGCCATCTAACAGAAGACCATCCGGGACCCAGTAGAGGCAGGAGGATGCCAATAGCCAGCCGTGGGCGGCATCGCCACTCACCTGTGTTGTTGAGGCCAAAGAGGATTGGGCAGGAGATGGCAAAGGACAGCACCCAGACCACCGCGATCATGACCGTGACCCTGCGTTTCGAGCTGTAGCGGGTATTATACAGCATTGGCATCGCCACTGCTGTGTACCTGCAGCGGGAAGACACAAACCCAGGTTACTGCTATTCTGCCGGCGCCGACAGATTTTGTGGAAAATTACACCAGGTTACTGTGTCGGAAAGCCTGGTCCAGAGAGAGAATGTAAGGTGAGTCAGGTTCCACAGATCTCCAGGATGTTTGCATCCCCTGTTTCGAGAGGCGTGAGGCTGGGCTCAGCTTAGCGCAGCATTTCTTTTCCATGCCCTCCGAGCTGTGCCTTCCCGCTGACGTCTGCTTCACCCGTTGAGTTTATAAACAGAAGGAACTGAATTAACAGGGAGGTATCCAGACAGTCCCACTTACTTCCTCAAGACCAGTGTTTCTACGCCTGCTTCTGATGGAATCCCTGCTCAGGCCTCACTTAGATCCTCTAAATCGCTCTTCAAAAGACGGCAATGCCACTGGCTCTCAGCATTTTCCAGTCTCTGAATCATAATTAAATTAAGCCATATAAGAGCCGTGGTGTGCTACTGTGGATTTGGCACAACTCGCTCCCCCGGAGCCCTCACCTGTCAATGCTGATGGCACAGAGGTTGAGGATGCTGGCAGTGCACATCATGACATCCAGGGTTACAAAGATATCACAGTGGATCCGACTAAACCTCCACTCACCAACCACCTGCAGAGAGAGAGGGTACAGTCAGCAAAGGAATTCACGGAGGCTTCACCGCTATTGAGAGGGTCCAAAGGGAGAATTTCGCACAAAGCCACAGATGCTTGCTGGTAGCTGGAGTTCTGCTGGTTCAAGGGGGACCAAAATTTTGTCTGCAGAAGTTCCAGCTGGAATTAGGTCACGTGTAATCAGTCAAGTAGGCTTGGTTGCCATTGAGTGCCTTCAAGGACTTTGTCCTGTCTCGCCTAAATGTCTCAAAGGATGGCACGGCTGCAAAGAAAGTCCTCTGCTCCATCCAGGCCGTTCCTCTGAGCGTTCCCCTGAGGGCTGGTGTGATTTTGTCCTTCCTGTTCCATCCTGTTCCCTATATTGAGCCGGGCAGCCCAAACAGCAAGCACAAACCTGGGCTTGTGTTGCGGTGACATAAGGGAGTGCAAGGCTCCTCAGAGTGAACTATATAGGAGCTTAAACAGGTCCCTGAAGCATTGCAAAGCTTTAACAGGAAGAAAATACATTCATTTTATATCCCGAGCACCTCTAATTGTACTTACAGCATTTTATTAGACACTTTTTTTGCAGTTATACCTAGCAAAGACCAGCAGTACAGAAGTAGGAGTTTCCTTCATTTCTCAGTTAAAAAAAAAAAAATGTAGGGTAGAAATTCCTCCCTTTTGTTGTTTTTTTGTTGTTGTTTTTTGTGTGAACGAAATTCATTTAATTTAGAGTGAAAATTCTTGGATACGCTACGTGTTGTGATAAAGACAAAGAACAAGCGATAACACTTCCAGTCACCAGTAGCCTTTTTTCCTTCACTTATGTTGCTATTGAAACTGAACTTTGCCAATTAAGTTTAATAGCAATTATTAGGACCGCTGTATTTGACATGTGATGAAAAAAGTATATTTCCCTCTAATAAAAATAGAGTCCTACTGCATTTGAAAATAGAATGAATAAGATATCTATTCTTCAGTTATTTCTGCTCTGATATACATAACCATAGGCAGCATAAAGAAGAAAGAATGACTGCATTGAAGCCTGAGTGACAGATGAATACTCGGTGATTAAAAAAGCACTAAAGAGACAGTTACATCAGTAACTTTGAGAATTTGCCCAAAGGCAAAGGTTTCCAGCCAGATACAAGCTTCTGCAAAATCAGTTTCCCGAACTCATAGTTTCTAATTTGTGGAAGATTCTGTGAACTGCAGCAGTCCTTTCTCTTAGAGCTTTCATTTATGTAGGAGAAACCTCAGAAGCTTGGAGGTAGAAGATTTCTTTGCAAGGAGGCTGGTTTTTGAAAGGGTTTCCTTTTGACCTCCCATTTTGGCCGAGCTTGGGATGCAAAACCTAAAAACCCAATAACACGATGGTACTTAGAGAACAAAGAGTTCTGCCCAGTTCTGACTTCAGCTTGCAGACCCAGAGAGGAATCACAGTCGAGAATCTCATGTTTTCTGTCGCTTCCAGCCAGCAAGGTGTTTAGCAGAGCGGGGATAAGAGCAGAAAGGGCAAGAGTAAATTAGGAAAAAAAAAAAGCATTGCTGAGATGGAGGCCTGACTGTCCCCCTTGGCAGATCAAGGAAGCTCTGTGTACACAGCAGCCCAGAGAGGGGAAAGCATCTTACGTGGTTTGTGCTTTAGTCTTTCACATGAAAATAAGAAGTGTCTAAGAGAATCTTTCACCTGGGCCTAAGAGAGCAAGAGCTGCTCACAGCAGGAGCCCCTGCTTAGATGGGTTGTTGCAGAAGGGGAACGTACAGAAGAGCCTAACTGGTCCCAGAGGTAATTGCCTACAATCCCAACCAGCCTGTGGTCACGTTAATAAGCTTTAGCAGATGCGCAATGCTTTATGTTTTTAAAGCGCCATGAAAATAATAATTAACTAGAGCAGTAATTAGTATTGTGGTTTCTTGACAGCCTATGTCATGTCAGTGGGTTTGTTTTGCTTTGCGTTAATGCTTAATGGTATAATTGATTATGGCTTCTCCCCCTGCTTTCCTCTTTGTTTGATCATTTTATCTTGTAAACAAGTGCCTGAAAATTAATTGTACACTCACTATAGTTTCCGTCCCGTGCTGTCTCACCACCATTCATTCTCTCTTGCCACCAGCATCTCAACTGGATGAAGAACACGGGCATCCCAGCGAAGTGGCCCGGGGGTGAGGGGTGGTGTATCTTCTCTTATCCTTTCTTCTACAGAGGCACTTCTTTCTCTCAGGCTATTTACTGTTCCAAGAGCCATTTGTCAACAGGTGGCAAATAGTCTTGGGACTATTTGGCTCTCACAAACCACGGTGCCACCCAGATGTGGCTGGGTGCAGAAGGACACTGCTCTTTGGTACCAGAGACACACTAATGGCAGCAACGTGAAAAGGAGTTTACCTGCTATTCTGTTTCTCCCATACCTGGTGACACAAAAGCTCTGGATTTACATCCTACTTCTATAATTTCCTAATCAGAAATAGGATTCTGATTACTCTTTGGTGCAGTTTATCAGTGTGACACCTCTGATGTTATTGCAGACTCATGCTTGGGAATGAACAGTTCATCTGTGCGGTTTTGAAAACAAAAGTGGGGTCTTTTCACTCTTGATCCCTCTACTTAAAGGCCAGATTTTCAACACGATTGGATTGTAGTTTAGTCCTCTGATCAACAGTGCATTTCCAAGTCAGCCTTTCATCTCTTGTCATGTCAATTTTCCAGAGAAATCTGACACACCGTTAGGAAATCAAACGAAACTGTTTTGGGAAATTTGGGAGGGCTTGAAATAGCTGATGGCCAGGCTGCTAGACCTTTTCTCTCTCTCCCCATTCACCAGAAACACCCAGTAGAGAAAAAGAAAACCGGGTCACCTACCTCCAGATAGACCACCCAAGGCATCACCAGGGTTGCTACCAAGAGGTCTGCCACTGCCAAGCTCACAATCAGGTAATTAGTGGTCGTCTGAAGGGCTTTTTCCCTGGAGACAGCCATACACACCAACACGTTGCCAAAAACGATGACGAAGATGAGGAGGGTGAGCAGCATGGCGTAGTAGTTATACTGAGGCTTCTGGTCTGCACTGGACTCGTTGAGTGGCTTGCTCCAGTTCCTGTCACCAGTGTCACCGTTGTACCAAGAGAGGTTTAGGGGATCCATGGAGGTAAAAGTGCCAGGTTCCAGCTCCACCCTGACACAAAGACATTGAAAACACAGTCAAAGGCCAACATTATAAAACTAAAATAAAACAATCACAGGTGCTACCCCGCTCTTGGGATTCTCTGGAGCCTGTTCCCCCTACCCTGAATGCCCGTGTGCCAGTGGTTGACTGACCATGAAGATGAAGGTCTAGACGGGAGGCCGAGCTGATGGTCAGATACCTAGGCAGGGATTCAAGATGTTAATTTCTATTTCTAGTTCACTGCCTGGATTGCTGTAGTCAGAGATGCTATCTACTCTGCGTTACAGCAGATTCAGGCAGGGTGCCTGGGACTTTTGTGTCTGCTCCCCTGACAGTTCCTAACCACTACCTGCTCCCTGTTAGGTGAGCTCAGCTCAGGGCGGGTGTGCCATGACCCACGTTGTTTATTTTCCATGTTCTTCATGGGGCTTTGGGCTGTGTTCTTTCTTGTTCTTTTTTTCCTTTGTTTTTCCTTATTTTTTTTTTCCTCCAGCAGGGAATTAATGTTAAATAAAAGGAAAAAAAAAACAAAACCAACAACTATGAACTGAATTGTGATGATAATGAAACTTGACAGTAGTAGTGTTGAAGTCAGGGCTGGATGGTGCCTGCCTTCTGCCATTCCCTTGGTGAGGTTGTGGTGCAAAGGGGGAAATGATGGGGGGCAAATTGGGGCACCATCCCACAGCCCAGCCTCTGCAGCTCCTGGGAAGAAAGACAGGTTTCCTCGAAAATCCTTGGTTTCCACTGGCTATGGATTGGGTCCTGGGCTTACAGGCATTTTTTTATGGATGAGGAAGAAGAAGAATGAAAGTGAACAAAGATGAGGAACGATATCCTAAGGAACTGTTGCTCGCCGAATGCAGAGGATTGTGAGTTATCAGCTGCAAATGCAGGCAGCAAAAAGCTCCTCTCTGCCAAGAGAGACGTATAAACAAAGCTGAAGTGTGGGATGTGGTGCATGAAGGGAAGGTCACGGTTTCTGCTCTGATGATATACAGTAGAACTGATAGCTCTTAGGTGCTATTTCTGTGTGGTACAGGCTAGTGAAGGCGCATGAATGTCCATGATGTCATATGGATTTTATGTCAGCAGGTGGTACAACGCAGTGATATCAGGACTCTGCGTACACCTAGGCTGTTGGCATCCAACCGCCCATATGGCCAGGCTGCAAGAAACTGGCTAAAAATTAAGCTCTATCGTGCAAGCCTTGTCAGCAGGTGTCTGTGCTGGGCCTCTTTGTTTGGTGCCAGCTTATGAGAAACGAATTTTACATTTGCACTGAGACTGCAGTTTATTTGGCTGCAGGCTCTGGCATGCTGGAAAGACATTTTCCTGGCTGCGTGGTGAGGTTCTCATGGTTGGCTCTGGTTTAGAAGAGCTCCTAGGGCAGGATTTGTGCAGTGGCTGCTCGTGGTGGTCTGGGTTCCTGCTGGCGTCTCTACACACTTAGGAAAAGAAAGGGTTGCCACAAGATGTGTGTGCTGAAGCAGTAGGGGCTGAAGTACCAGTATGGCCTCAGTCTGCAAACCATCCCTGTCCTCTGCAAAACTGATTTGGGAGTACAGGCAGAACTGGGAGCGCTCAGATCTGACCGGTGCATGCCTGAGTCTGCCTTTCAGAGAGCCACAAGGGCTCCAGGGAGAGGAGCACGGAGCTGATTTTCACCGCGTGAGCTAATAGGATCCCCTGAGCTCCCCAGAACCGTTAATGCCAGATGCTCCAAGGAGAAGCAGGTGGAGCAGCCCAGTCGTAGCAGAGGCAGGCAAACGCCAGCGCCAAGTCAGAGCTGGGCCACTGAGCAGGGTGAACTGCAGCTCTGGACCATTTGTGGAGGAAACCCAGCTGCTCTGTCAGCTGGTGAGTTCGTGTAGCAAAGCCAGGGTTATCATACCCAACTGCCACCCCAGCTGCAAAGAGTCTCTGAAATGGCATAATCCACCGTGATCTGCACCTGGAGCTTGAAGCAGCCTGCATCAAGAAATGGTGATGCGTCAGAGACCATTAGGGTGAAAGAATAAAGGCAAGGACTGTTTAAAAGCCACTGGAGATTTGGGCTCCTTTGGTTTTGGAGTTTCTGGTTTTAGAACTCCTGAAAGGACCTCATTCACAAGTGTTCTCTGTTTCTCAAGTTGTATCTCTGTGAAGACCACTCTGATTTGAAAATCTGGCCATGTTCAAAGACGTTCTAAAATGGGCCATTTAATTTTCTTAATAAAAGACAAGGTTAATTCAATTTATTAAACCATGTAAGTGATCAAAATAGCAAAACATTTGCAAATATCAAATTCACCTGGGAACAATGGTTTCTTTATGTTTCACTGAGCTTTTGTGTGCTTTTCTCATTCAAAGAACAATTTGTATAATAATCCTTGGAAATTTGTTGCATATGGGTCCTTAATAGCTGATAATTCAAAAAGTGTCTGTCTGACAGTGCTATCAGCGGCACTTGATAGCTCTACAAATGTCTTCTTAGAAACTGTCAAAGTGTCAGAAATTAATTAAATGTTAGCTTATGTGACTCAGAGTGAAAGGGAAAAATCAATGCTAAATGCAGCAACAGTTTTTTCTTTTCTTCTTTTGCCCTTTGATAATTCAAAACTCCCTAGAGAAGGCAGAAACATGCATAAAATGCAGGATGGGGGGAAAAAAATAGGCAGGAACATGGAAAAATAGATCTTAAAAGAAGGAAAGGAGTGGAACGGTTTGATGTGTGTAGGATCAGCCCCTTGGTCCTTGGCTGGCTCCTTCTGAGCTCTGGCTGCAGGTCACAAAACAGAATTGTGCTTCCTGGAGAGCAGGGAGAGCCACCTGCACAGGAGTCCTGCTGCTCATTTTACAGCCCACCACAACTTACTGGTGGAGTTGGAGGAACCATAATCAGCTGATCTCCATCATGCCCATCTACTGGGCATTTACATGTCAAGGATTAGGGAGGATAGAGAAGACCCTGTATAAAGTGTGCAAAAATTCTCTTCTGTTTCCTTCTGCAAGATTTTTTTTTTATTTTATTTTTCAGTAGACCTGCTTTTACAGCAATAACTTTTGTCTTCTCGTGGAGGTGATCATCATGAGGAAAGACAGAAGATTATGTTGGAACGTTGCACAAATGAAAAGGTTCGGTGTTTGTATTTAAAAAACCCCAACAGTTTTAATTTGTGAAAATGAGTCGCAAAGAAAGTTCCAAATATTTTGCATGAAATAGACTAAAACACAGTGTAATCAGTGATCACGCACTTAAAGGCTGTATTTATTACATATCCATATGGTACAAAACTATGATTACATGGGTAACTCTTAATTCTTGCTTTTGAGAGTTGGAGTTTTCAGTCCTAAAAATAATCTTATTTTCTCCAGACACAGAACCAGCATCATTTGGAATCGTTACGGTGGCCATTAGAGTGTCTTGTGAGTCCTTCCCTAGTGCTTTAAGGAGCACTTTTCATTTTACTGCTGACAGTTTCTCAGCAGAGAAGAAAGAACCAGTTTAAAAAGCTGAGCAGAAAGCAAAAGTGCCTTTTACTGGGTTTTCCAGGCACCTGCATCTTTGCATGGAGGCAGAGGGAAGGATCATTAATACAGAGACAAGGTAGCACAAGTAGCACCTTGCCATGCCCTGTCCTTGTGGGATCTTGCTGAGTTTCCTGATCCCTGTACATCACCCCAGAGGCAAAACAGTCTCTGCTTTAGCTGAGACTTTGGATGCAGATGTGGGTAGAGTCCTGAAATGGAACAAATTCCTCTGTGAATTAACTGCAGTAAAGCCACTTTAATTCCCACGTAGGAGCCACTCAGATTTTTAGCATGGCTGAGCTAATCCAGATACGGATTTAATGAAAGGTGAAGGACAGGACAGAGCAGCAAGGTTGCAGCCCCGCGTTTGATGGCAGCAGTGCAGCAACACGCCTGCATCTCACAGAGCATCCCTTCTGCTCTCCCCTTCCAGCAGGTCTGGTGAACTTGCTTGAGTGCCCCCGGTCAAGCACAGCCCAACTGGGAAGCAGCCTGCCATCCAGAGGAAAATAGACTCTCTCAACGGGTTTCATGCTTTCCAGGAGTCTTTCAGCAACTGGAGGAAATCTGTTGTCTGGCTGCTACTGCCTGCAGGAATGGGAAAAGAGAGCCAGGACAGAGGCTGTGAACGCAGAGCCAGAGATTTTCTCTCCTTTGTAGTGAATTCCCTGTTCTTTTCAGAGAGCAAACTGAAAAATACATTTGTTTGCAATGCCGGTGTTTCTCCTTGGCTCCTCGTGATTGATCATCTAATTACACTTGTGGCAAACAAGCATGACACCTCCTTGGCAAATGTGTAATGTTCACAACCGGCAGCAGCAAAACTGTTTGTCTTTCTGGCAAGATCTGAAACATGAAATGTGTATTAAGCAGCGATAGATGTACCAGACAGCTCACTGGGACGCAGTGGGGAAAAGGCTCCAGCAGAGACTCATACCTGCAGCTCTGCTGCTTTTGAGTCGTACCCTGGGGCTGTGCTCTGCTCTTAGTCCTGTGCTAGGTCAGAGATGCCCTGATTCAGTGCAAATGCCTTTTTTTTTTTTTTTTTTCCTCTCAGAAATAACCAAGGCGTAAGACTCTTTTGGGGTTTTACTCTGCTTAGAAACACCTTCAGGGGGCAAAATATTCACAGACCTGATGCTGAGCATCTAGCAGCCCCTAGGATGCACGTCATGGCAGCATCTGGTTTCTATTTGGTGAGGATCTGCAGCCTTTGGAGCCAGTCTGGGCTGCTGCTCTGGGGACTGCTGATTGCCACCACACCTCAGTGACTGAACTCTCTGTAGACATATCAGAAAAACAACAGCAAAAGCCACGAGTAGCAATATAGGGATGGCAGCTCCAGAGTTCCCACGGCAGTCTCAGCACAGCCTCCACCTTCCTTTCCCAAGGTATCTCAGCTCTTGCCCGTTTCCTTCTAACTGCCACTGCCCAGATGGACCCATCGGGTTATGGAAAGTCTCACCCAAGCTGCCTGAGAAAGGGGCTCAGAGGCAGATTTGCTCCAAAGACATCTCTGTTTCACAGAAATCAATGTCAAAGAGAACTTTGCACAGTACACCGCTTCCCTGAATATTGTCATTTTCCTCTGAAATCTTGGACCCAGCGGGCCGCAGGAAAGCTGTCAAACTGACATCCCTTCTGTCCTGAAGATGCTGCTTGGTACTGTTTGCTGGGCTCCACTGAGAATGCAACTGATGCGTCCCAATCAAGGGAAATAATATATCTGGGAGTAAGGAGGGGGTATAAGAGAAAGAGGAAGAAAGTGTGTTTGAGGAGTTTCCCTGTTCGGGAGCACTCCTGGAGTGGTCTCATTATTTTTTGCATGTAAAACAAGAATTTATAGTCTGTGCTGTGAATTCCTGGCCGTGGTTCACTGGAGAGCAAGGGAGGCTGTGTGACAGCTAGCAGTAGGAACCTCTTCCAATCCATTTCCACACAGGGGCCAGTGTCTGCGGACTTTGGGAAGGAGGAGGAAAAGCCAGGAATTTAAAAAAGATTGTAAATTCTGTCTTGAGCTGAGAACCATAGCACCTGATGATGATGATGATGCTGATGGAAAATCCCGGCCACCTGCCTTGGCATCTGACAGGCCAGGATCAGCCGATGCGTTGAACACAGTGAGGGAAGTCTTAGTGGCTTTAAATACACCTGAGTCTCCCAGGAACTGGGTAGGACATGCAAATACAGCAGGGATTTGACAGTGATGACTGATGAGGTCCTGGCAGTAATTACATCTGGAGCAGTTTTGAGCGCTGACTGTGTCTCTTCAGGAGGCAGTACTGGGCCGATGTAACTGTCTACACTCCGGGTGTTTTCTTAGGGGTAAGTCTCTAGTGGTAAGTACATTATACAAGCTGCGAGCTTAGCTACCTCTGCACCTGGAGGTACAGAAATTAGAGACAGAGACTTGGACAAGGATTTGGGGGGCTGAATTCTAAGCTCAGTACTCTACAACCTCCGCATCCATCCAGTACAGCAGTTCTTCCCATCAGCTCCTCCCAAAAGCCTCTTCTAAAGCATCCTCCTCCCCTGCCTCGCTACATGGCTCCCTGTTAGTCAGGTCCTTTGTTATCCGAAATACAAGTGCCAGGCATTTTAACCACAGTTATTGCTCACTCCTGATTCAAAAACCTTTCTGCGTTTCGCTTGGGCTTGCGTAACGCCTAATTGGATCTTCATACTAGAAAGTGTGCCTGTGTCCCCCTGGAGCGCGTTGTAAAGCACCTAATCTAAGCACTTCCTCCTGTAAGTGCTCCAAAGCGCTATTAGCAGGGGGCTTGGATCTAACACACTCCTGCCACACGGGCCTTTGAGTCACCGACTTCAACCGTTCTCGCTGATGCCACAATATTTTCTATTCGCAGCGCTTTGCTTCTCAATAATTGCATTGTTCGGAGCTCGCTGCACTAATTCTGTAACGTGAATCACCACCTCCCTAACAGCAGCACAGGGACAGAGGGTGAGCACAAGTACAGCAGCCTGAGCTCCGTTCCCTGCAAAGCAGAAGGAGTTTAGTTCCTGCGGGGCTCGGCACAGGATGGTTTTATCACAACTCAAGAGCTGCAAGGCTGGCTCCAGGTTTTAATGCAGATGCTCAGGTGCTTTTGACCTCAAGAAACCACTTGATTCCTCTCTTCTCCATATGTGGTACGAGTACATTAATCATCCCTCTTTCCCTGCGATGCTGTGAATTTGTGCCTGAGTTTGAAATAGCATTGCAGGCAGGAAAGGGAAGAGGTTTTTCTTTTTTTTTCCCAGAGCAACTGGCCCATTCTCCCCAAGCACAGTTGCTGATGGAGCAAAATGTTTCTCAGGACTCCACAGAATGGGGGGCAGAGCGAGATACCGCTCTCCCTGTTGAAAACCAGTGCACACGTGAGTCTGGACCATTTGGAGAAGGATGTTTTAAGGACGAATTTGACTGGGAATTGACTGCCTCCTGCTTTCATGCCCTTTGGAAATTTCACCTGTAATTAGAGGCTTGCGAATTTTTTTTTGCAAGTCCACATGAAAGGGAAGAATTCTATGATATCTTCCCTAGAGGGGGAGAAATGCATGCTGAACTTGCTTTAGCATGTCTTTCTGCTAATAAAGAGCAGATCCCACTCTAAAAAGGCCTCCTCTTTATTCAAGACCTGCAGCTTGTCATAGGGTTTTATCAGAAATTACTTGGAATTTTCTGATTATAACATTTTCTCATTCTAAGAAGTTAAACAGGCAACGCTGATAACTTTTGCAGGGAAAGGTTGCAGCAGCCTGGGTGTTTTGTTCTGCTCGTTCTTTATTAAATGAGCTTTTCAGAATCTATCAGGATTTCAACTCTGTTAAAAAGTCGCCTATCAAAATGAGAAAAAATAATAACACAGTAACTGTCTACTCTGAAATCTTAGTTAAATTATGCCCTTTTCTTTGATAAGATCTAACATCAAACATTTTGGCTACCCAGCTTCGGAATCTATTTTGCAAATATTCTTAGAGAATTCAGAACCCTTTGCCCCTCAGAGCAGGTTTCCAAGCCTTCTGCCTGGGCTCTTGGGGAGCCAGGGGAGCGCAGGGTCTCCCCGCTAACCCTCCCCAAAGGATGCTCAACACACTCAGAGGATCATCCCAAACATAGAAGGGCAGTTCACAACGCAACAGACTAGTTTTCCTTCCAGAATGGGAGCAGGTAGAAATAGTGTCCTCTAGCAATAATCTCCTTCCAGAAAACCCTATCGCTCCCTCTACCCATCTGGAATTCAGAAGAGAAATTTGCCTCCTGCCCAGCAGGCTGCTGGAGCAGAGACACTGGCTCCCAGCGCTCTTTAAGAATACATGGGTCCGGGGCAAGTTTTGGTCTGCTGAGCCTTTGGCAGATTAAGCTTTTTGTGAGCTGGAGCTCCTCCAAATGCAGCCCACTTGAGCAGATCTCAGCTTGGTGAAAAGGATGGGCAGACAAGGATTTTTTTCAAATAATTTCTGACTGTACGTATGTGCTTTTGATTTTGGACACCCAAGCAGAAATACTACACGGATCTCAATTTTTTTGGTGTTTAAATGTAAATAATTTATTTCTTAGAAAAAAAGACACCAATTCAAACTTCTCATGTCTGTCTCATTTGGAAAAAAACCTGTGGAAACAAACAGCCCTTGCACTGCAGGATCTAATAAAATCTGTAACAGCTGCAAATAAGGTTGTGGATTAACAGCGCAGGTATTGCACGTCACGTCACTCCGTGTTCTCACATAGGGGTGGAGACTGTCAATGACAGGACTTCTGACCAGAAAGCCACTGGTTCTCAGTAAGTATTGCCTTGCTGTAGACCCAACATCCTCTTCTGCAGAAAAGCCCATTTTGTTCTTAATTTTTATATGTATCCTAATACCAGATCTCTCTGACTAATCTAATAAATTCCCAGTCTTATGATACCGCTGATCTGTTTTCTTTTAGAATGTTATGGATTTGAGATCATTCACCAATGTCTGCAAATAACCCTTAATCAGGAATTCTCCTGGTTCCCACCCCCAGCAGTGATGTTACAGAGGCAGCTGAAATTTGAACAAAAATGTTTACTTTTAAGTACTGGTTACAACGTGGCAAACATTTAGGGTTTTCTTAAAATTATTTGGGTTTATCTGTTTGACGTTTTTTGTAGGTTTTGGTGCTTGGCATTTAAAACATGTAACTTAATACGATTGCCGAAATAGATTGTGTTAATTTTTCAGATAAGCCGTTTTTTCTCCCTCCAGTCAGGATTACTGTGTTTATGCAGCACCCAGCACAAAGACATTTTAGCTCTGAGTCCTTCAGCCGCACTTTATTAAAAGTAAATAATAATAATTCAGATTGAGGAGCTCAAATATTTGCCTTCCACTTATGTCATCTAACATTCATTTAACACCTGCTCTTTTCATCGCCACTCCCATCACTAAGCTTGTTTGCAAAAATGTTTGCCAAAAGAAGTGAATTCCAGAGGAAAGGAGAGTTCTTCCCTCCCCTCTCTTCCCTTCCCTGCCCCCTCTCTTTCAGATCTTGTGGGTGTTTGGCCCAAACCCTATATGACTCATATTTGCCACGAAGTCCCTTTTAATAGATTCTTTGTAGAAGCTTTGATGAAGGTGTGTCAATCAGCACAACGTTCCCGTGCATCCTTCTTGCTTGAAGTGCCACTTCCCTGTGTTTGAAGTTGCAGGAAAAGGGTGGATGAGCTCCTGTCCTGTCCCTCTGGGTGAATGAGTCCAAACACGAGCTACGATCCGCAGAGGGGAGGCGAGGAGGCTCTGGGCTTTCCTCCCGTGCAGATCATCCAGTGCTCCTCAAATTTCAAATCCTAATGATCTTTAATCATTTAATCCCTGACCCGAATCAGCTCTACTGTTCGGTTTAAATCCTGACTTTCAACACCCACCTCTGTCGTCTTTGCAAACAAAACGTGAGTAAAGGATGTCCCTAGTTCTGGACCCATCCTTTCACATCTCCTCCCCCAGCGTGGGCTTTCAGCCAGAGGAGAACTGGGCTGGACCATCAGGTTCTGTAAACCACTGTCCGTCCCTGCGGCCGTCGTGCTGGATCCTGTGGCTCCTGCTCGGCTCCGTGGCCATTCCATGACAAGTGTTTGCCCGAGCTTCTTGATCTAACCTTCTTGAGTGACTTCTAGATATGCAAAATGTTTCATCACCTTTTATATATGAAATGTATATTTTCTCTCCAGTTTGTCTTTCTGTTCTAGTGCTGCTGCATCGTGTGTCTCTTTCTCCAGTGGAGTGTCCTCATTGAGGCAGAAATTCACTATGCGACAGATCTTACTTGTGATACAAAACCTCGTGTTCTTGGAAGAATTATTACCCCTAGGCATGATTTTCTTCCCAATGGGAGCTGTGTCACGATTTCAAGTGGATTTGGCCCTCAGCTTGCCCAGCAGGGGTAGCGTGTATATTTGGGACTCAAGTAGGGATGTGAGAGAAAGACCTGCATGCAGTATTTCAAATAAAACTCACCTCGGAATGTCAGGAAACCGATTTAAACAAGAAAAAAAAAAAAACAAAGAAAAAGCAGAATATGAATTCTACAGAGAATTACCCACTTGTCATCGGGACCCCTGACAGGACCCATTTCTGGTGCCGTTCACATTCCAGAGGCTGGGGAAATTCCTGTGACGATGGTGTAGTGACTCCTCACTCCCACCCCTCTTTTCCTCGGGGCAGCTGAGGACGGCCACCCCCTTCAAGCATGCAGCAGGGAGGCAGCGGAGAAGGGAGCCAGGCATCCTTCCTCCCGCCAGCCTTTTGGCTGAGCTAATGAAAGATGCAACGTGACAAGAAGTGTCAGACGTGATCAGATAAACCTATGCGACGTTGAGGTTGCCCCTGCTTGACTCACCACCAGATCCCGCGCTGGGTTCACCAGAGTCAAGCACTCTCTTGTGCTCCTGCTGTGGCAATCCCTGACAACCCCTGCTTGCTTCACAGCTGGGCCCCACACGGAAACAGAGAGGAGGAGGAGAAGCTGGCCTTCCTCCTGCCAGTGTCTGGAGGACAGGATTTCCAAACATGTCTAAAGAACTCGAGGTGTTTGTTCTTACTTGCTTTTTACTTCACAGAATCACAGAATCACCTAGGTTGGAAGGGACCTTTTAAAATCATCTAGTCCAACCAAAGGGAAAAAAAAAA
>VZRU01016458.1:0-26052 GCA_013398155.1 Pedionomus torquatus | reverse complement strand
GAAAAGGAAAAAAAAAAAAAAAAAGAAAAAGGATATGACAAACCTTAACTCTTCCCAACTCAGGTAAATTTGGGCAGAAGTTTCTGGGGCAGGGGGAAGGGATAGCTCTACCCAGACATCTTCCCTCCTGTTGGATCCTTGTTGCAAACAGGGCTGAGAGAGGTACTCAAGAATCACAAGAATCCTTTTTCTGTATAGCACAGTCTGAAGTTATAGGTCACTCCTGACTCTCTTAATAATTCATTAATGGAAAACTTTTTGTATTTTTGTGAATACAAGTAATAGTCGAATATGAGAATAGTAGAACGATACCTAAGGAGACAAGTTTTGTTTTCTTCACCATCGACAGCAGCAGATGCATGGGCAGAAGCAGATATTTCTCCGTTAGTGGAACATTCAGGATTCAGAGGGGGGCAATGAAATAAGGCTATGGTTATGTCACCATTATTGGAAGAAATCCATGTTAATACCTTGGCAATTTTGGCACAAATGCTGCCACTTACAGACTGTTGATTTCTTCCAGGGCTGTAAGGAGAGGCTCAGTGCTCAGCTCCCAGGAGAGGGTGGTAGCTCTGAGCAGACATCTCCAAGGGCAAGCTGAGACACTGGTGACTGGCACCCAGGATGTGGCTGTTGAAGCCGCCCCAGGTCTGTTGACTTCAATGTTAGTCACGTTTGCTTTTTAGTACCATGTAGCGGAGGGTGCAATTCCAAGTGTTGGCTGTTGAGTAGCAATGACAGTTTATGTATCTATGTCCATAAAAAGTCAAGCCAGAGTGTGTACTCAGTCTGCCCAAGCTCTAATGGTCAACTCTGAGAACTGTAAGAGACCAGCTTGTGGATCTCTTGCCTGTATTGTGTCACTCTAATGCTCTGATTCTCATTTTCTACATTAGGCAGGGCCTTCCTTTCTCCTACCAGATTTTATTGACATTTTGTAGTTAATGCCTTTAAGTTAATGTATCTCTACTTTTCTACCTACGGACTCTATCTCCCCAGTGCTGCATAAACTGCTTTTTCATACAGTGTATTGCTTCTTTCTTCTTTTCCTCTTTGCTGTATGTACTTTGTCTTTTATGAACGATTAGCATTAATAAAAGATTTGAAACAGAAACAACCTCGACATGGAAGCTCAAATGCAAACCCTCCCCTCCCTACTGGCATAGCAAGGGGCTTCAAATACTTTAATTTAAACCTGTGCTCTGTGTATTTGGCTCTGCATCCTGCCCTAACCTGAAAAGGCTTATTTTCCAGAACAGATGGGAACTGAGTTGACAGATCCTCATAAAATTGACGATGTTATCTCATTGTTTTCAAGACAAAACTAAGCCAAAAGCTTCATTGAGCTATTCGTGCTGCATCTGCCTTGCCAGAGTTGTTCCAGTTCCAGGTGAATATGGGAACTGTAAGCCCCTCTAAGGCAGCTGAGCTCTGTCTGGAGGAACAGTCCGAGGCCGTGACAAAATTCTTACAAAATTTGTTCTGGTTTTCTTCCCTTTTTGATGTCCAAACCAAGATGATTTTTGTGCGGTATTGGATTTCATCGCAAAAGAACGTCTCGGTTCCCTTGTAGCTTTCCAGCTCTCCTGCACAGCTCTGATATAAGACTTCAGGAGGCTTTGGTGACTTTTATTTACCCTCTGTTTCCCTATACATTGGAATAGGCAAGCTGGCTTTTCCGTGAGCTGAAATGGGAGCTGGTGTTGGAGGCAGCGGCGGGTTTGCCCAGTGGAGTGCTGCCACCTAGTCGCGGCCGGCCTGGCTGCAGGCAGAGGAAGGAGAAACCCCCATTACCTGCCTGGATCTCCAAGACACCTTCAGGTCTTCGGTGCTTTAAGATTCTAGATGCAGAAAAAAAACTCAAATACAACGGCACTGGGAATCGTTCCCGGTAATGATACTGTGTTTCACGAAGAATTCTGTCGGCTGGGAAGCACCAAAGACTCCAGTCCAAAGCTTGGAAAAGTCATCTCCCTAAGAAGTTTTGGGAATGGTTCATTCTAAAACACTTCCACCAATCTCCTAATGTTTCTAGGATGGAGGCAGAATAGGAAATGTCTGATAGCAAGATCCTGGATCTCAAATTCTGAGGCAATAGAAGGAGAGACTTAGAGCCAGCTTACATTCTCTGTGTCTCAGGAGATGCAGATGCAGTGCAGAAGATAAGCTCTAGAAGGACAGAAGGATGCCACTGTGTTTTGCATCTCTTGCCCCAGCTGAGAAATTCTGGGCCAAGTGGAGAGCCAAAGTAGTCCCCCAAAAATAGAGCAAGTATCTACTCCAGTTTACTGTTCAGCTGTGGTGCAGCCCAGAATGACTGAGAGCTGACCAATAGGTTACTCCTGCTCCTGAAACAGCACTCAGTAAAGGCTGGGATGATGGATCATATGAAGATGCACACTGTGACTCTCCATTGCCCCAGCATGAGAAGAATTCTCTGAGAGGCCATTCTGCTCCCCTTACGCCTCCTCCAGAGCACTACAGCAACATAAGGGAACTACAGAAGGGGCAAGGTTTGGCTCTGTCATTCAGGGTTCAGCTGCTCCCTCATCACTTCCTTTTGTAAGTCATCTCAACTCAGAATTTGGCTGCTTCTTGGCTGGATCCCAGCTTCATCATCATGAATCAAGGAGGCAGCCAAACACCCTGCTGCACCGTGCATGTGCCGTGTGTCGTCACGTGCCTGTGTGTAGACACGAGTTCTACATTCTCATAAGACTTTCCAGATGTTCATCCAGGATTAGGACAGTTTGAACAAATAGTCATCATTGTCAGCAGTGAGCCACAGAAACATAAGCTTCCCAGACAATGGAGCATGAACAAGTGAAATATTGGTAGAATCTTTGCAACATCTTGCAGATGCTGGCACAAACACTCTCTGCT
This sequence comes from Pedionomus torquatus, assembly GCA_013398155.1. Lineage (NCBI taxonomy): Eukaryota > Metazoa > Chordata > Aves > Charadriiformes > Pedionomidae > Pedionomus > Pedionomus torquatus. Next base: position 23,169 of record VZRU01016458.1, on the reverse strand, counting down.
GAAGCAAACTTGCTCCTAAAAGGGAAAAGAAAAAAGAGAAAAAAAAAAAAGGTCTGCTTGTGAGTAGTCATGAACTGAGAAGAGCACATGCCTCAGTATGATAGCCAAAACTTTGTTTGTCCCTTGCACACACAAGTCAAGGGTGGTTTTGGCTTTTGGTTCATTCTGCTGTGGCAGGTACAACGTGAACATGTGCAAAGTCCATTCATGTACTTATCTGCCGTTTCTGTTCAGATCCGTGTCTTCCAAAGACGTAATGCCATCAGCAGAGACAGGCATTCAACATCAGCTGCACCAGTGCTTTAAAGCTACTTTAAGTGATGGTGACATTCAAAATGTGGTGAGACAGCATTTCAGTAACATACCTGTGCCTTACCTAGCATAGAGAGTGGATGAGATTTTCAAAATACAAACAGGATTTAAGTAAAGAGTTTCCACTGAACATGAATAGGATACAGGTGCCCAGTTCCTTTTAGGTGCCTTAAAAAAAAAATAAACCAGCTATCAGTTTGAAGTTAATGCTTTTAAATTTTTTGCTATTTGATTTTCCAAGGGAAGCTTATGTGTCTCATATTTTTTAAATACATCGCTTTAAAATCCAAGCTCACTTCACCAGGTACAATTTACCTGGGTGCCTCGGAAGTTTGCAGTCCTCTACATCAGCCCTCCCAGGAGCGTGCTTGCTTCTGCCCTTCTCCCTCCTTCAAACCAGGTCTGCAGCTGCTCCTGGGCTTCTCCCATATTTAAATCAAACCTGCATCTGCTCCTGTTACTGCTAGAAACCTTTGCACTGGGTCAAGTGTTAGTGATTCATAGATTAAATCTCTTTCCTTTAGAAGATAATTTATTCTTTTAATAAATCATTTTACTCCCTGTTTATGATATCCCCTCTGCTGATAACCCTATAAAAGAAGGTTGTAACAACACCAGTATTTCTACTATAAATCACTCGTGGAGGTTCATAACTCATCTTTAGTTTATTTTATATGCAAGGTTCCAATCTGGGGGCACATTTGTTTTTATTCCCCTTTCAAATAACTTTGAATTATTTTAAGCTATAAAAATGGACAAAAAGAAAAATTTACAGCGTACAGATATTTCCCTCCTTTATAATCAATACAGATCTTTAACTAGACAATACGTTTATGGAAATTAATATGTAGTGTGATTTCAGTAATGTCCATATGTTGGAAATAAATATTTATATTTGAAACATGCTTCTGCACCCTAGTTCAGTAATTTTGCTACAATTGTATTACCTCCTCAAATGTGTATTTGCATGAAAACCTTGTGGTGCTAGTGCCTCCTGTTTACAGCCGCCTTCTTTTTTTTTTTTTTTAAAAACAGCCCTTCATCTACCAGACAAGGAAACACAGACTACATTGCTCTTTGGTATGACTTCTCTGAAGTCGAAAAGCAATTTGTAGGAAACTCATTCCATCCACCTATCGCCTAAGAAGCTGGCCTGCATAAGGTAGAATAACATTTCTGCATAAGCCAACTGCAAGGAAGAACTTGAGAACCTCATATCCCAGACAACCCCTCTGGAGGGTTATTTTAATCCAAACTGTATTTCTCACTTCTCTGATTTGCACCATTCCAGCAGACACTCTGCTGTTGGCATGGTGCATTATTTTCAAACCCACAATGATTATGTGTAAATTGCTGCAAATTATAGCAAGAAATTAGCTGTAACTCCCATGGTATATTTTTATCCTTATGTTTATTATGATTTTCTGATCCTCCAAAAATGCATGCTGAGATGGCATTTCTGTGCTCCTAGGAGAAGGCTGTGAGCAGAAATAGCTAACTAATCTGTCTCCCCAGGTATTTATACCACATTCATTGCTGTGCTGTCTGAGCATGTAATACTATCCCCTCAATCTTTTTAAGTGAAGTGACGTCCCATTAAATAAGTGTGGAGGAAGCTGATGCTACCATGACTAGTTATCCAAACCTGCTGCCATTCTTTAACCAAAGCAGAAATAAATTTGCTTTGGAACTCATTTTTTAATCATATAGCTTTACAGTGCTCTGTGCTTTGAATTACATTTGCCCGTCACTTCATTGCCATGGCTGTGTCTACAGCCCCTGGTTCATCCAAGGAATTAATCCTGCATGGACACTGTAAGCGTGTTGGTAATGATGCTAATACTGGTGCCTGGTCCTGCCCTAAAATGCTCTGTCTTTCAGAAAACAGATTTCTTTTAGACCCTTTCAAATAATCATAGAATAGTTTGGATTGGAAGGTACCTCAATGCAAAGCTTGCTTATTTATGCTGATGGTTATAGGCAACAAAGCAACACCTGAATCACAGAATGGTTGGGGTTGGAAGGAGCCTTCGGAGATCATCTCATCCAACCCCTTGCCAAAGCAGGGTCATCCACAGCAGGCTGGACAGGAACCCATCCAGGTGGGTTTTGAATGTCTCCAGAGAAGGAGACTCCCCAACCTCTCTGGGCAGCCTGTGCCAGGGTTCTGCCACCCTCAAAGGAAGAATGTTTTTCATCATGTTAAGGTGGAATTTTCTGTGTTCTGGCTTGTGTCTGTTGCCCCTTGTCCTGTCGCTGGACACCACCAAAGAGTCTGGTCCCGTCTTCTCGACACCCACCCTTTAGATACTGAGAAGCATTGATGAGATCCCTTTTGGTCTTCTCCAGGCTAAGCCAACTCAGGTCTCTCAGCCTTTCCTCATGAGAGAGATGCTCCATTCCTTGATCTTCTTCATAGCTCTCCACTGGATTCTCTCCAGTAGTTCCCTGTCTTTCTTGAAAGGGGGAGCCCAGAACAGGGCATGGTACTCCAGATGTGGCCTCACCAGGGCAGAGTAGAGAGGGAGGATGCTCCAGACAGGAGAAGGGATTACCTCATGCTGGGTGTTTCCCCCATGGAAGCTGAAGGGAAGGGAATATGGGCAGAAGCGCTAGGCACACAAAAAGCCCATGGCCTTCACAAACCAGCAGGAGTAGGACCAAGATAGTCTTTTATTAGGCAACAGTAAGGATGTTTGCACTTAATCTGTGAGGCTTTTTAATGGCTATCAGTAGCAACAGCAAGCAAACTCCATACCAGCAACTCAGCATGTGTCATTTTCACAATAAAACCCCAGAACACCCATTCGTCCTTAGCGGACTTGCCTTTGTATCCGTTTGGGACTAGATTCTTGGCATGCCAGGGAATTATGCATCATAAGGACTTAATCAAGGGCTTTTGTAGTGTATTCTAGAGTTTAGAAACCTTTTTAAATCCAAATGCAGATGGAAGCTCAGACCCCACAGTGAGTGCTTTGCTCATGAAGTCAGAGGAGCTCAGCACAAACTGAGCCCCAGTGCCTCAGCAAAGCTCTATTGATTTTGGTAACTTCATCTGTGCGCGGATGTGAATCTATCTACAGGGAGCTAAATGAAGCCTAAAGTTATCGATTTTCAAGAGAAAAAAACTTTAGTTAAAGATCTCATATGTTTTCTTAATTATTCCCGATTTTGAAACATGACATCATAGCAGACAGAGCGTCCTGTTAAGGAATGGCAGTAAATAAAACAGCCAGTTTCACACGATTTAATGCAGCAAGAACAGAGAGAATGGGGTTGACTGAGTTAGACAAGGTTTTTATTTGCTCTTTGTGCTGGATAACTGTTAATCACTCAATGAGAAACGCATTTTCAATGGCCAGTGCTCAAGCAACATAAATAACAGCAACATCCTTGTTTCTCCTTTGCCCTTAATCTCCTTTTGGAGGCTTGACAATAAACAGCCATTCCCAATCTATTTTGCAACTCAGAACCCAGATCCAAAAAGCCCCCCTCAAATGTAATTAGCTTGCTTTACGTTCCTCCTTTATATTCCGGAGCTAATAAATGACCACTGCAGTTCCAGGGGGAGTTCATTTTTCTGGCTTACTGCTGGGGATTGAGAGGTGTTGTCTCACTTGACTACAACTCAATCGCTAGCTGCGTGTATTGGCAGGAACCCCTGCTCTCTACAAAAGGTGGCAAGCTGCAAAACCCAGAGTCATTATATTCAGTAAAACTCTGGGGTCCCTGTGGCCTGGCAGACCCCTTCAGCTCTCTGAGGCTTGGCTCTGTGGGCCAGGCATCTCCAAAAGATCTGCTGATTCAGCACACGAAACTTAACTTTTGAACTCACACCACAGCTTTCCTGCATGACCTTGAGAAAACCTTCTATGACTCAGTTCTCCGCTTCTAAAATAAAGGAAATGAGAGAATTACATTCAGGTGTGTGTCTTTCGCCTATATTTAGTAGCCTTCCCAAGAAGGCAGGTTAAAGGGAGGTTTTGTGTGTGCCTCAGCTGGTGTGGGTCATGCTGTGATGGCTTAGCCTAAGCTATGGATCACAACAAGCCTGTGGCCACCAGCCAAACTGAGCTGAAGCAGGTAAGAGCTGACTCAAAGGCGCATCACTCCAGTCATTTACCATCTGTGGGTGAGTCAGAGCCCTAATATTTGTTTTCTTCTCTCCTTTGTTGGACGTCAGTGGAGCTGTTTATTTGTACAGCAGTTAACACACTGGCACCTTGATCTCAGCCAGCCTGGGTGCTAGTTTTAATACGTAGGCTAATGTAGCACATTACCAAATGAGATTATGGTTTTGGCATTTATATATCTCTGTGTGTGTATATATCTCCTGGATCCCATTTTTTTTCTCCCACATGACACCGTAGATAGCAGATAGATCTGCCTTAGTGATGCCAAAGATATACAACTTGTAATTCTTTGGACATATGTTTTGGTTAAGTCACCAAAGACTGAGTGCTTGTGAAGCAATCTGAAAGAGTCCTATCAAGTTCATCATTTCAAATCCCTTTTCTTTCACAGTAAGGCTTGCTAGCTGTAAAATTATTCTATTAAACTGTGTTACCACACTTTGAAGCAGTTTGTTTTCTTGTGCATTGATCTTTGATCCAAGGTACTTGCTCCTGAAAATGTTTTTCTTTTTTAACCACTTAAATAGAAGCTACTCTTGTACAATCTGGAAACTGGCGTAGAACAACATTGGGGTTTTTTTTGTATGTCTGTCTTCTGTTATTTCCTAATTGCTCTTTCTAGATAGTCAATTTGTGAGTAGATTCCTAATCAGTCACGGTCAGATCCTTTACTGCTTAGTTTACTAAATTAATTTGTTCTGTAGCTCTCCAAAATAGTTTAGAATGATAGAGTTCATAAAAGGGTAAAAATCTCAGTTTAAACTAAAGAAATAGTTTTGCCAGTATGTAATGTTTTGCAAATGGAAAATTGGAAATAATTGTAATAGCAATAAACTACATTTATAGTTAATTAATTTGTAATCTAATAGAAACTATCTCCCTTAGAAGGTTAAAGCACAGCACACTTGCACGATGTAGTCAGGTTTTCTGTTCCTGCTGTCCAGCTGGATACCCAACAAAGAAAATAACTGGGGTTTTAGTGTGTTAATTCCTTGCCAAACAAGGCTCTCTACATTAACTGTGGCCTCTTGTGAAATCAGAAGGCCTTTTAGGAGCATTTGGGATCTCTAGCTATTGTATCTCTCTGGGACATTAATGTTTTCCTCCGAAAGCATCTGTGTAATCCAATCCTTTTCCTTTCAGCAGAGTTAAAGCCCTGTCCTGCAGCCCCATGTGCACGAGTTTGACTGATGGTGCATCCCCCTGTGTTGGATCTGTGCAGCTGCGGAGTCCAACCTGTACCGTTGCCGCCTCCGCTCTAAGTGTTATGAAAACTTCTGTCACCTTCTGAGGAAGCAGAGCTGGATAACACAGTATGGGCCAGAAGCTCACGCTCTGGAATAGGGTTTGAACTTAGCAAACGCATTCCCTTATTCCTGGTGATACTAACAAGACAGGAGTGCCAAGGCAAACATTTAAAAACCCAATAATACATTGGAAGTGGTGTTCTGCTGTGAAAAGTGACTCAGTAAAAATGTCACTTCCAAGCTGCAGGATTATTGGTTCTCACTGAGTCCAGACTGAATGTGCTCAATTTACAAGAAAAATACAGTATTTATTTCTTAGCTGCCAGCTATAAAAAGGGGTTATGCTCTAGGTCAGTTGCCCCATAGCCCACGTAGTCATTTCCCCAGGTAGCTGTTACAGTCATGACTTGGTAGTGTTCTACCTCTGCTTTTTATGTACAATAGCCAGGTTGCAGCTGACTGTGAATAAGGTCAAAATAGGCTCCTTCCTTCTGATAAACCTGTGGCTATTTGAATTGGATCATCTGGTCTGCCCTCTGATAACATAAATCATGGAGTTTCAATTAGTACCTTCTTGTGTGTAGCTCATAGCTCTGAGGGAGGCAGGGTTTGCTAGCTAGAGAAATCCTCCACAACTTACTCTTTCATGCCTTTTAATAGTTCTGCAGAAATCTAAGAAGCCAGAATGGGTGCTCTGATTCACACATGCTGATGACTCTCCTTACATCCAACTGTTGTGGTTCCTTCTCCCAGAAGTTGTTTCCTTCTACCTCTCCCCCACCTGCAAAGGCAGCTCAACTATTCATCAGGCAGAATCTGAACGGCTGCCACCTGGAGCTCAGTGAATCAAGGTGGACAAACACGGTTTTCAGTTGTCCTTAATACCCTGGGTCTGGAGTAGTGCTGTGATGTGAGCTGAGCCATCTTTTATGGCAGAGGCAAATCTCTTGCTACCTTGCTGCAAACCAATCCCACTTGTCCAGCAGAGTCTTCAGTTGATGATTCTTGCATGGGACTGGAGCTGTCTGAATGGTGGTGCAGTACTGATGTAAACCATCACCCTGAGGTACCTGTTTTGACACTCAGTGAAAGTTTGTTCTATACCACTGGTATGTTTTGCAGCAGGTTTATTGGTTAAATAACCAAAATGATAGGTAAGCAGCCCACCATTATCACAATCAGTACCTTGATTGGTGGTGTCTTTCTGCCTGCGGTCTTACAAGGCCCTTTACTTACCTGAGTTAGGGTCTAGTTACAAGCTATTCTGTACTCTCTAACCCTACACAAACTAATGTTGATGTCCCCATCCTTCCCTTAAAGTTTGATATTTTTTTGGTACCTTCTGACAGTTAAACTGGGGAGAATGCTGAGTCAGCACAGGCACTCTTGTTAGCGTGGGGAAAATCATTGCATCAGTCAGTGTTGACTCCTAAGGAATTTGTAGAAACTTATTTCCAGAGAGCAGTTGAGTTCTTACCCTACAAAGGACTGATCAATAGCAACTGGTTTTGTCTATTACAGTACTTCTAATTTGGCACACTGTCCTTTTGTCGTGCAACATCACAGGGTTTCTTCAGGTTGAGGAACCTAGAGAATATTGACTTTTGAGTGATTAAAATCTGGGAAGCCTTACCTTCATTTTGTCTTTGGCATCTCCGTATAGACAGAACAAACTATTGAAGCTAAAGAGATTATTAAGGCAATGCTGTGCAGGGAAGTGTTAGTGCAGAGATTTAGCCATGTATGTCTGGTCATATTAATGGGAATCCTACTACTAAATCCCTGTGTGTCCTGCTAAATAATTTGCCTAATGATTTTGGTTAAGCACAGAGAGCAAGCACCGTCTGAAACTGATTGTTTGACAACTGATTTCTTTGCCCAGGTGGCCAGGAAAGCCAATGGCATCCTGGCTTGTATTAGAAATAGTGTGACCAGCAGAAGTAGGGAGGTGACTGTCCCCCTGTACTCAGCACTGGTGTGGCCACACCTCTAGGATTGTGCCCAGTTCTGGACATCTCAATACAAGAGAGATATTGAGGCACTGGAGCGAGTGCAGAGGAGGGCAATGAAGCTGGTGAAGGGCCTGGGAAACAAATCATACAAAGAGCGGTTGAAGGAGCTGGGATTGCTTAGTTTGAGGAAGGGGAGGTTGAGGGGAGACCTTATCACTCTCTACAGCTACTTGAAAGGACACTGTGGAGAGGTTGGTGCTGGCCTCTTCTCGCAGGTGATAGAACAAGAGGGAATGGCTTCAAGCTCCAACAGGGTAGGTTTAGACTGAACATTAGGAAAATTTTTCACAGAATGAGTAGTTGAGCATTGGAATAGTCTGCCCAGAGAGGTGGTTGAGTCACCATCCCTGGACGTGTTTGAGTTGTTTAGATGTGGTGTTGGGGGATATAGTGTAGGGGAGAACATTGTAGAGTAGATGGTTGGACTCAATGATTCAAGGGTCTTTTCCAACCTAGATGATTCTATATTATACTTGATGCAGGGGAGCCAGAGAGGAAAATGCAGCACTGCAAGGTGAATGCTGGTGTTCCCAATACTGTAAGCGAGGGGAGGAGGCTGGTGTTAAGATAAAGATATCCTAGGACATCAGTACTCACTGTAATGGATCCAAAGTCTGAACCATGAATCCAGCTGTTATCCTGCTGCTAAGAATGCAGGAGGCCAGTTGGGTTACTCTTGACTGAGCTGGACTCCTGGCTTCAAAAATTACAACTGTAGGGTCAAGGTAATCTTTCATTTCCAAGAATATGGAGTTGGATCCAATTTGGACACAAACCACTACTTCTGTAGTGCATTTTTCCCATATTTTCCCTGTAAGCAAGATTTTGGCTTTGTTGTATGCTGTTTTGGTTCTTCCCATCTGCCTTTGGCAATAAACTTAAAGAGAAGGTCTGACCATTTTTCTTCACTTGCAGTACAGTTCCATTCATAAAATGGTAGGTTATAAAGGCAACGTGATATGGATGGTCTGCTATTTCAGCTAATAACTACGCCCTTCCATAATTACATATAGCAACATAGTGAATAATTAAAAAAAAAAAAAAACAGAAGAATTTCTCACTTGACTCATATTTAGGTCTGATCTTCCTAATCCTTCAAGTGTAAGTGGCAGAGCCAGCCCCAAAGCAGAAGTCAGAGCAGACTGTGGGAACACGCTAATGTCTACATCTCTTTTAAGTCCAGTAGAATGCGACATATCCTCCTACTGCATTTAGGAAAGATTGCCTGTCTGTTAAATAGTGTGGTATTATCTGTGTTACAACTCAGACATCAGCAAAGCGCCTACACGTCCCTGGCTGAAGGCTGCCTGTCACGCACCTTCCCACGCATATCATGTTTGGGCTGCAGTGAGTAAAGCTGTGTACGCTTAAGTTCTCCTGAGCCAAAGGCAGTTGGGCTTCACAAGTCACTGGGCTGCTTAGGAAATATTTTAGAGCGACTTGTAGGCTGCTAGAAATTTAAGTTTTCACTGCTCAAGTCGCAATCTTGTCCCTGAGCTCTGTTGGAAATAACGTGCCAAGTGTGATGACAGGGAACCTAACGCTGGTGGAAGTGCCATCATTCACAAGTGATGAAACGACCCAAAAATACTTCAGGGCATATTTCTTACAAGCAGCAGCGTATCGGCTCTTATGTCCTCATCAAATTCTAAATCAAGTAATTAGCTTGCAATTTCAAATGGCAATATTATTGTTTGCTTCATTACCTACTGCACTCGCTAACACACTGCAGGATGGTCACTATTTCTCTGGCTTCGCAGCAGTTACCTTTTAGCAATGAGCAAAAGGACCCATTATCAGCTTCCACAGCACCTTGGCTCTCCTCAGGATGAATGATGCAATATAAATGTAGAGGATTACTTAAAAACCCATTGCAAACACTTCTCGCATATTAGCTGTAATAATACTCTGACTGTTTTACTTGCCAATAATCCAACCCTTTCGTCAAGACACAGTAAGTACCTGGTGCGTGTACTCGTGGACCAACAGACTGGCTCATAAAATAGCAGGATGGCAAAATTATCAGGAAAAACAATGATGTGGGATTTATACATTGCTCTAAGTTATGGATGTGTAATAAAAGAGGGACATGAAGTTCTTGAGCTGGTAAGCATAAAGGTGAGGGGTTTATGGCAGCTGTAAGTTCTGAAGCACGTGTTTAATAGTGGGTGATCTTTAGCTGCCCAGCCTGGTTTTGTGTACTAGACTAATGACAATAAATATGAACTAGATAATTTAGGAATTGGGAAGTGTAGAGAGGTAATCGAGCAAAGGAAGACAATGCAAAATGTTTCTAATCAAAAGTAAAAGGGGCCTCTCTAAGAACATAAATGAGGCACTGGCCTGAATTCACTCCAAATGTAGTTATCGAGAGAAAAAATCACTTCTTGTATATAACCAGCATAGCTACAATAATACAATTACAACAGATGTAGTTTCTATGAGATTTTAGTTTTTCATCTACTGCTTATTAACAGATCTGCAGCCATCCTATAAAGGATGCCTCCAAGGGGGAATGGAGGCACAGCACAGAGCCACACTGACAAACGCAGATATATCATATTAATTGGCACCTCTAAATAATACATACATTAATGTTCATAATATTCATCAATATTAACCAAATAATTTCCTGAACAAATGATGTCCAGGGCTTTGTACATGTGATTGAATTTTAAAACTTTATTTTTCAAACGTTTGGTTAAGCATGTAAAAAGTCCCTGGAAGGGTTTACTGAATAGCACTCTGGTGCTGTCAGTGATCACTAATGAGTCTGGGTGTTGGTATGCTGTTTGCCCTCAAGGCTAGGAGAACTTCTAGAAACAGGGCTCCAAACTCAGCTCATTTCTGGAGCAGAACATCTTAGACCTGAGGACAAGGATTTTTAGAAGTGTCTCTGTAAAAACATTGTAAAATTTCCCACCCTTTCTGTTGCTGGTTCAGGTTTAAGCATGGGAGAGGGGCTAGGTGGTCCTTAGCCACCTCACCAGCTGCTCAGGATGAGCTGGACTTGCCCACTGAGCAAATCTCAATTCCCAAAATGTCTTCAGTTCCTGTGTGTTTGTTCCTAAAGGAAAGCCTAGAGAGAAGCAGATGAGTAACCGATCCTGATACCTACATATGGCTCAACTAATTAAGAGATGCATTGGGCGTAGACCTCATCAGCTAAGCCTTGGAGCATCTCTGCGCTGAGGATGCTTCTTTTCTGTTTCTACAGTGGGGCTCAGTCCTTAGCCTTCTGTGAACTATAGAGTTTCTTCCTTCACAAATAGTGTCACCAGGGAAGAAAGTGTTATCAACATGAGTAATTGTGACAGCAGCTGGGTCTATAGTTAAGTCTAATCCACTCTGAAGTGAGAACTGAAGTAGGCCTAACCCTGCTGGATGAGTCAGTGGCAGAATCAGGATGAGAACAAGAATCCCTTATTACCAGCTCTGTGATATAAACACATGCCTTCCCTTGCTGTCTTCCCAACCGTTCATTAACACAGCGGTAGCAGTTAGATTCAGTATTTGGTTGGATATATTTTTTTTTTTTTCCCTCAGGGTCAACTTTCACCTATTTTTGCGTTAGGAATCCTTCTTCCCCTTGCCTTGCTCTTCATCAGCGTGCTCTGCTCCCAAAACACCAGGAGTGTCAGTCCTAACGTGCAACAACAATTGCTGGCAAATACAAAATGCTTGGTTGCCCCCAGCCTGTCGCCTGGGTACAGCTCCTGTAGTTGCTTTTTATTCTTCCTGGGACACTGCAGCCCCATATGAACATTTAAAAGCTGTGAGTCAGGCCTCCGAGAAAAGTCATGCATGACTGAAAATCACAAGGATGATCAAAACCAACAAAATGCATATTTTCAGTTCGCCTCTGGGTTTTTCTAAGGTTGTGAGGCACACCCATTTCAGGTCTTTAAGCTATTCTTTGCTACAATTAAGGCTAGAAATTCAGGGCATTCATTTTTCATGAGCTACACATAATTTCTCATTTTCAGAAAAACAAGAAATACTGTAAGATGTAATGGCCAGAATTGGCAACGCTGGTGCTGTCACTGAAAGTACTCAGTGAAACTACGTGATTATTTTTTTTTCTTCCCTGTTTCCATCTAGAATGAGGGTTTTGTTTTTCATATCAGCACAATAACTTCATGTTTGGATACGTAAGGCCTTTTGAGAGCGCCTCAGCAAAAGCAATCTATACTTTCTTCAATTGTATTAATGGGTTGGTGTCGAATGAAAATCACGGTAGGGTGGACTGTCCCCTGTGGCTGACTGCGCCACTGACTTGGCAAAGGCTTTGCATATTCATTTAATCTTTTCACCTTAACGCAGCCTGGTGCAGTTAGACTGATTACACTTCTGAATTTTCTTATTCCAACCCTTCTCTCTTTTTTTTTTTTAATTTTCTTTTCTCAACGTAAATTTTGAGCATTACAGCAAGACGCTCTGAGGGCTGGACTTGGCATTCCCCGTCACCCAGACCTTCAGAGCAAACACCTAGCTGGCAGCTGTGTCCCTTGGATACATGGGATTCTGCAAAATGACAGTGCAGCTTATCTAGGCAGGGGACAGGCCCCATCCCAGAGTAAGTAATGAATTCCCTTGGGAGTTCATGGCTCACACAAACATCATCACCTTCTGCTTCCTGCGTTAGATGTAATTCCTAGAGCTTGTGTTCTCAGATACAAAGAGAGCACTAATATTACCTGCCAAGACATGCGGTCCTTCCCTTGGAGGAAAAAAAAAAAAAAAGGATGAGAAAACAAACTACATATGATAGATGTTAGTCATGTTGCTTATTGCAGTGTTGGCACAATCTCCACCTGGGGCTCCTATACTCACATCCAGGATTTGGAGATGAGTCAGATGTTCTGCATATGTACTTATGGAAGATCTGAGCATCCACAGAACATAATGGGACTTCTGTGATGTCCCAACTTGCTTTTGCTTCCCTTTGTGCAACAAGATGCCTGTAAATCCTAGACAGAGTCCTTTTGCTGTGAGACAAGGTTGCTGGATGGAAAAACACAGCTTCTCTACAGGGAACTACATCTATGGGAATATTGGTTAGATTGCTAGAAGTAAATAGACTAAAAGTGGTACATCTTAAATTGTTACTATTGGCCATGTGGCCTTGGTGGTGGTTTTCTGAAGTATCTCAATTCTAGAGTCATGTTAGCACTCAGGAATCTCTCTTTGTTTAATAACAAAGAATTTTCAGCCTCGGCATTTGTAAGATAAAGCTGGTTTCATGTGACTCCCCAGCACATAAAGTTAAGACAAATAAGAAGACACTGAACCTGTAGTTTGAAAACCAAACGTCTGTAAGTCTGTGGGACCTGAAAATTTATTTCTGAAAATTGTGTTGGTAACTTTCTAATTTTTCCTTTAATAGCTCTGTCTGCACTTGTACAATTTGGCTTCCTACACCTTCTGTAATAAAACTATCAATGTTGTTTTATATATATTAAGGGCTTTTTTTTTGTTTTATTTTTCCTTCTAGCTCCTGAGTCACTAACAGGAGAGAGAATGTTATATGCAAGGCAATTATTCAGGCATTACAAGATTAAAACATGGAATATATTTCCCTGGGAAATAAAGTTTTCAGACAGTCTTTCCCACATGTGAAAAAGGAATGAAAGCTTAAATACTGCCTGTTCTGGTTCTCTGCTTCTAGCAGAAGACAGTTGTTTGTATCTTTGTTTTCTTTCCTGAAAGCAGACAGATTGGTAAAACAAGGATCCAAAACTGGAAGGACAGAGCCACTGAGCTAAAGAAATATGTTGAAGGGAGAATGTTTGTTAGCCCTCAGTGGTAGCGTCTCACTTCCATCAGGCTGTTTTACTGCAGGCAAAACACACCAACATGGCAATGAATAAAATGTTAAATGCTGCTGAGACTTTTATAAGGACGTTTTTATAGTTCTGCCAGGTGCAGTGGCATTCTTTTAATTACCTGGACATGACAAAGAGTGCTGCACAGCTCAAGTGTTGTTTCTTTGGTATACATAAGGCAATAAAGGTAACAGCCAGGGAAGGGAACTCAACTGCAGGTGGAAGATTCTCATCATGCACAGAAAGGGTTGGTGTTGCTGTTCTGTCTGTAGTTATTGCACTGTTCATGGGTAGAAATCACTTTAAAGGGTATAAAAACCCACTCAAAAAATGTCAGTTCATTCAGCCACCAAGTGAATTCAAAGTACTGGTGTCTTCCCAAATGCTGGCATTCTCCAGTGTTTCCCAGTGTGCCTTACACAATTTAACATACACAGCGCTGCAGGGACTGATGTGCCTGGGCCATCTGCTAACGCTCACCCCTGTTGTCTTCTGTCTTTGTCACTACAGAACCATAGAATTGTCTAGGTTGGAAGGGACATTTGAGACCATCTAGTCCAACCATCAACCTAACTGTGATTAAAAAAACCAAACAACAACAATGCATCACTAAGTGCTGTTAACCTGTCTTTTAAGTATCTCCAGGGATGGTGCCTCAGCCACATCCCTGGGCAGCCCATTCCCATGCTTAATAACCCTTTCAGTGTAAAAAAATTTCCCAATACCCAATCTGAACTTCTCCTTGCACAACTTGAGACTGTTTTCTCTTGTCCTATTGCCTGTCACTTAGGAGAAGAGACTGCCGCTTCACACCTTCCTTTCAGGTACTTGTAGAGAGCGGTAAAGTCTCCCCTCAGCCTCCTTTTCTCCAGGCTGAACAACCCCAGCTCCCTCAGCCCCTCCTCAATAAGGCTTATTCTCCAGACCCCTCACCGGCTGTGTTGCCCTTCTCTGGACCTGCTCCAGCACTTCAATGACTTTTTTGTGCCTAGGGACCCAAAAGTGGACACAGTACTCAAGATAGGGCCTCAACAGTGCTGAGCAGAGGGGTAGTATACGTACTTAGACTCTTCACCACCAAGGACACCTGTGCTGGTGCAGCCCCTGCTCATTTAGTAACTACTTTGCTTTCCTAAATGGACAAAGCTTGTTCAGTGTATACAGGATCTGCCTCATTAGAAATTTTACTTGAATACTTTCCAAGACCTTATCAGGAACTTGTTCCTCGGGAGAAGAATCAGTCCTGACTTCACTTATGTATTTTCTACAAGAGGTGCCAATGAGAAATCAAACAACAATTATTTTGCAATTAATCAATTTGTCTGCTGAGTATTAAGAGTGTAGATACTTGCCCCTATGCAGAACGTGTTCCCTGTACACTGGTTAGGGAAAGGCTCCCTTACCAAGAGGCTGAGCCTGAGAGAATGCCTGAGCATCCACTGTGCCCTCAGCTCTTACTGACTCCAGGGACAACTGAACTCATCCCATTTTTATCTGCCTTTTGCAGGCCTTCTCCCTTCTTCAGGTCCTGATATAATCCTATCTGAGTATTCTCCGATGCTTAGCAACTCCCAACACGAGCTATTACAAGGTAGGGAACTGTCACACCATGGCAGAGAGAAATTATGCATCTTGCCCAGGATCACGCAGAAAATCTCTTGTAGTACTACTGGAGGAAAAAAATCCTGGAGAAGTAACTTTTTGCGTTACATATGGACTAATACATAGGTCTTCAAAGGTTTATGTTTTTCTCTGCTTTACTTTCTCTGATTTACTCAAGAGTTAATATTGATTTTCAACTATACTGGAATGTTTTGTTAGTAGATAACCTTCTGGTTTATGGTTTGTGTTTCTCCCAGTTCCTCTCTTCCAAGAGTAAGGGCTCTGGCAGATCAGCTTCTGCACTTTCAGCAGTAGTGTTGTAAATGATCAGTGTTTCTCTGGATATTTTCTGCTGGACGTTATTGATACCAGCATAAAAGTAGCACAAAAGGCTGTGTGTCTATACCACTGTTCATAGTCCAGCATCTTAGCACCAACACATCTCCACCGCTGCTTTAAGCTGTGAGCTGGGACAGCTGAGTTATAAACTGGGTTACCATCCCTTTCTCCCACCCCCTCCATGAAGGTGGAAACTTCCCATGAAGAAGAAAGATGGAGAAAGAGGGGGATGATGCAACGTCATCCTTCTGCAGCTAAGCCCACCAGTGCTCATGTGCTAGAGCCGTGACTCAAGGCTGTCATCACTGCTGTGTAGGTGGACACACTGGGCAAGGTCTTCATGAGCTGGCTTGATTACCAGTAGTACTCTAATTGTTAAAACCGGTGTTTGGCACAGGCCAGTGACTCTAATATTTATTGAGCTACTCTGAATGATTATGCTGCAGTCCTTGTGGCTCAATGGCTACACTGGTAGCAGTGCCCAAGCTTTGTTTTAAGGCGCTTGGAGTATTTGTTTATTGTGGCAACTGATAACTAGGAATTTGCCAAAGGAGGGAAAATTTTGCAAGCCTGTATGATGTCAGAATATTGTCAAATAGCCATTACTGTGAAAATAAGACTGAATCATGCATTCATATTGAAGACAGAGGGGGCATTAATTTGTTGACACAAATTCTAGTGATATTTAAACAAAAGGATAAAATCACTCGCTCCAAGAGGGATGATGGGGAGCAGAGAGACTGACATAAAGTGCTTCTTTCTAGTGTCATAGTTTTCTTCTGTTAGGAGAGGAGAAGTAGAAAAGGGAGAAAGAAGCAGAGAAGAAAGTCAGGAGGGAGGTGTAGTCTAGTGCTCTGATGTCTGTCTCCTAGATGATGCCATACTATGTCATAATGCCACTACGCACTAGTAGGTACTTCATCAGAAGAGTGTGAAGAGCAGAGAGAGAAAGATATAGAGGGGAAATCATCACAAGGAAGAAAGAAATTGGAGACTTCTGAAACTCCAAGTCAACTGATGCATGTTAAGAAACAGAAGCAGAATCAAAAATGGGCCTGTGAGTGTGATGTTCAGACAAACCTCTCTTCAAGCATAGACCCGTCAATGATCCAAATCCTCAACCTTGTTCTGCATGTACTTCTGCTCAGGAAGTCCATTGGCCATTTACTGTGTGTAACTCTGGTAGGTTGCTGGAATGTGTTTCTAGTATGTCCTATACAGTGCCCAAGACATTAGAAGGTAGTATAAGGAATCAGGCACCAGACTGTCTTCAAATTAAATTAAATTAAACAGCACGTGGGCTGGACCAGATTTGGTTTTATAAAATGTAGCAGTGATAGGGTGGAAATGAGGATGGACAGGCCTCTGCTGTTCCCTCATTCTCTGTGTCCTTGTGGTCCTCACAGAGGCCACAGCTGCATAGGAGCCACTTACGTGTGATGGTTGGTACCCAAGGGATTTCCATCTGCGACAAGAAGACAGGAACATGATCCCTCTTTTTCTGTGTCCCTTCCTTCTCCCTACGTAGAGAGTGCAGGGAGCATGGCCTATAACCTACGTTCACTAAGAATTCCTGAGAAATGGCCAGCATGGAGGTGAGAGAAGATTAGACTCTGTCCTTCCTGATGCAATACCACAAAGAGTAAAGTACACTTCAGAAAAGCAACAAGGCTGTGTTATATTTATGGCTAGGAAGACTTAAGGATTTCTGTGACTGCCGTAGGGTCCTTGAATGAAAGGTACTACCCGACAGCAGCCACAGCTATCAATCTTCCAAGAGGCTTCTTTCCTAAGGTACAATACCAGGACAGCAATCAGCCCATTTCAGCCTCATGTCCCCTTTCAGAGTTTACGAGAGAGCTCAAAGCTGATCATGACAAAATATTATGGGACAAAAATATTCTCTCTAGGTATATTAAAAGTCTCAGCTCCAAATTTCCTAAAGAAAGCATACAAAATCTCAAAGGCATTATGAACATCTGTGAAGCTATAGAAATGTCCTGTTTTATTACTTTCTCCAGTAAAACATTTTATTGTTTTTAAATCCACCAAAATCTGATGACATTTTGACAGAGAAGATTAATTGTCTCACTTACGGAAACACTGATCAAGATCTGCTTCGCTATAAAAGTTTTTATTGGCTGCAAATTTCAAGTCATTCCAGTATCCAAGACTGCTTTAGAAAAAAAGACTTCAGGCATTATAATTTTACAGGAAGCGAATAACTGCTTGGAGATTTTTGCAAAGCAAATGGCTTGCTTCTCAGCACTCACAGCACCATTTTAGCTTCTGTAATGAGGTAGTTCCCTCAAGGAGCTGGAGAATACTGACACCAGATAGTCCCTTTGTTGTTGCAGTAGATTTCCCTGGCACTGACAAATCACCTCTCTGAAATAGCAAGGTCAGGTGGACAGTAACAGAACAAACAATAACGTCAAACCAGGAGCAGTCTGGTGCTCTCAGCATTCCTAAGCAGGCAGGTAGACAGATGAACAGACATCTTTGTCATTGGAATATTTGTATCTAGATCCTTGACAGATGCTTTGAGCATGCTGTTTGCTTTCTAGATACCAGGATGTGCCCAGGTACTGGCATTATTTATATAGAACCGCCCTATCAATCCATAAATCCAGCCACGTAGTAGGAGCTCAGAGCTCTGCTACATGCCATGGAGGCAACAGAAAGTTGCAGAAGTGAAAATCGGCCCAGAACAGCCTCTGGGATGCACTCAATTCTGCTGGCTTTCAAAGGCCTCACAAGGAGTGCTGCTATGAAGGGGTCACCAAACAGGGCTCCACTGATGATGGGATCTTTACTCCCCTCAAATTGTGAAAGTCAGCTCAGGCCAGCTTTTTTGACTCTTCAGTGGCCAGAGGAATAATCCTGTGCTGTTAGAACATTTCTGGTCCCTTTTTACTCACAATTTAGCACTTGGTGGCCAGAGCAGCTGGTAGCCTCTGGGCTTTCTGTACAGTGACCGATTTGTGCAAGGGTTTATGCAAGCATGGTGTATGGATACTTCAGTGTTACAGAATTTAGGACTCCAGAGTTTACTTTTAAATAGTAATTAATAATAAAGCCCTCTTTCAACAGTAGGGTGAAAGGCAAGCACATACAGAGGGCAACGTGTGTTAAGTTGACAGGTGGGATTGAGGAGCATAGAGGGGCTCTCAGTGGGACCGGAGTTGCCTGTGTTCATGACCAGATGCAGATAGTTTGAGCCAGTCCTTCCCTGAAAGACTTTACTATTGACATAAACGAAGCAGATGCAGGAGGAGAAAAAGCACAGAGGTACAAAATAATTGCTTTGCCTAAAGTTACTCGTTGGCCAACAATGGCACACTGTTCTCCTGAATACCAGGCCATGCTCAATGAACTATTTTACATGGATATTAAAAGCTTAAGTAGGGAGTTGTTAAGGCTTTAAGAGGCCTCAGCCCAGATTTCTAAACAAGGCTATCTTTAGAAGGAAGCTCCCAGATTTGTAACCGTGTGGCAAAACAATCTGTCTCGCTTTGAATGATGCCAGCAGTCCAGCAGCTCGGACTAGAACCAGTCTGGAGCCTTGCTCTGTGGAGGACCTCCATCCTATGATGCTCCCTGCTGAGGAAGACACTCATCAGCCAGTTTGCTCTCAGGTCCCTTTTGTGGTTCCAAGATTATCCCTGAGCTGCTGGCTCGGAAGCAAGTGCTGTGAGTCTGGGCAGGGCAGTATGGACTGCTGGGCTGCTTGGATGCTTTAGGCATTGTCTCCCACGGGGCCTGCCATCCCACTTACCTGTTCATACAGTTTTGATACCTTCATTCTCAACCTTTATCTGTGTTTTTACCTGTTGTCAATGGTGGTCGCTCAGCTTTCCCCAGATCTCCTTTTCTTGCACCCTTCGAGAGGCAGAAAAACATAAATCATTTTTAGGGATGGACTCATCTCTCTGACTGGGAAACCCGTATAAAGAAAGTAAAACGAGAGTATTGAACTTTTTCTACATTACAAGGCTTTTTTATTCTGAGTATTTTCATAAGGTATTTAATGAGTAAGATTCCAGAATGCCATATATAAAGCCAAGAAATGGGATTTTCATTTGTGCATTTTTTAGATAAGAAATAGTCACTGGGCTGTTTTGGAAAATGAATGCTGAAAGCTGGAAATCCTAATGGTAATCAGAGTTTTTTCATTTCCATATGTGCATCTTTCCTGCGAACTATGTAACGTGGGCACAGTAAATGTCTTTCATGTAATTTAAAAGTAAAATGCAGCATGAAGCATGCTGTTAGTTCTTGATGATAGCATCATATAAACAGAAGCATGAGGGAATCTGAAAAGATCCCGGGCCAATTTCTGTCCTTGGCTAAAATCCTATAACCCCCTTGAAGTCAGTGGCGTTCTGGGCTTGCAAATACAAGGAGAATTTGGACTCTAATTCTACAGATCTCTGAATGTGGGCATTGCAATAGAGAGCTGGCATCGCTGCTCTTGAAAGGCCACTGCCAAATGACTGCTGGGCACAATTTTCAGTAGGCCTGGGTAACTGAAACTCCAGCTCATCCTGTTAGGGTTAGACTTAGAACAGAGGTCAAAGTGGCTCTGGGAAAAATATCCAGTGAGATTCAGAATCCAGTAAAATCAAATTTCAGACTCAGTTCTTCGAGAAAGTCTTATGCTTATTTCTTTTGGATTTTTATAGGCTGCCTCTCTTGGGAAGTGGGGTCTGATTCTGCTCTCATTAAAGCCCATGGTGAAAATCTCAGCAGTCTCAGGAGCTGCATTCTGGGCCCCAAACAACTAGATTAGAAGAAGTGAAATGATGTTAGCACTAACACCTGATCCAAAGCCCACTGAAGTGAAGAAGAGACTTTCTACTTACCAGCTCTGAAGAGAAATCTACCTCCAAATGAATACATTACTAAGATTCCTCAAGTGATTTCTACAGCTTTACCAAAAGAAATAATGAGCTGCTCTAGCAGAAGCAAACATAAAACCAAATAAAAAGGTCTTCTGTGTTAGCAGAGAGATTAAATGGATTTGGGAGAAGTGAGCAAAAATCAGAAAATCTCCTTTCAGAAAATTTGTGCCAACATTTTCTGCAGAGGTATATGAATAGATGGTCCTTAAAAATATGAAAATAAGCTGCGCTGAGTATCAAGGTGACAGGAGCCTTAAAAATATGACAGGCAGATCGAAATAATGTAGGTCAAGGAGATTAAACACTGTTTCAGTTGTGACGTTGCAAATGAGGAAGTAATATTCACTGGCTGTTCCGTTTCGACATACAGCATCAAATCACAGGCACAGCTGGGAAACCTTTCACCTCCCGCCTGGGCGTTTCAGCTCGTACCAGGATCCCCTACTTAATCATCTGGAGTGTCTTTCTGACAGATCTGTCGTTGCGAATCAAGCTCCACATGCTTCTGGTGTTCCTACCTCCCGTGAAACTTTGGTGGACTCTTAAAAATCAAAACTATTCCTATCAGCTTCAGGTGGATGAATAGCCTCTGACTCCTCTGCAGTGACCTACAATAAATAGGCTTCTGTTGTCATCTGCTGGCTCAGGGTCACTTTCGACTTCTCATGTTCTTTACCTGATTTCTGACCCTTTCAGTGTCAATGATGCCTTTCTCTGGGTGGTTAACAGCTTAGTCACCTCTCTGATTGCATGCTTTCCTTGTTCTTCCTGAGTTCAGCAAGGTTTTTTAGCCTATCAGTCTTGGCTGAAACCACGACAGGACCTCAAATGAGAAAAGTAAATGCTATTTCTTTAATATTGTCTTCCACTCATGGTGGATCAAGACGTACATGTAATTTTTAACTGCATCTTTTATTTTATCCCAAGAATAAGCCTAGTCATCTTGCATATGAATTTTCTCCCTCAGAGACAGTTTGACTATGGGCTCTTTTTCTGCAGATGACATAAAACTTTGTGTTCCCTATTTCCCACTTGTTTGCCTCTGATGAGTTGTGGCAGCTTCTGCCCATGACAAACTCGTTCATTTTGAACGCTTCGAGAAATCTACTTATTCCAGCATTGTTGTAACTGAGTTTTCCCATTTTGGCTCATCAGAAAGCTGACAAGCTTCATCCACAACTTGAGAAAGATCACATCTGAACATTTTACTACCCCCCCCCTTGACATTTGATGCCGTATCCGAACATTTGTTCTACCATGTGTTGCTGGTCAATAACTCCTGGCAGGAGGTGTCCATCTTGTTCACTGTTTGCAGTTCCCTTTTTGTTCCCGCTGCTGTACTACCAGCTGCTGTGCTGCTTGCTCACAACTGCAAAAGAATTGGTTGGCTTTTTTTTCTGAATGGATGCTGTGAATGTTCCACCCTACTACCCTGCATCTATCTTTCTAACGAAGAGGTGAAACCTGGCACAAAGAAAGCATTCTGAGATGAACCAAAGTGAATTTAAGTTGGTTTTTTTTTAAAAAAAATAATAATTCACATATTAAAAAAAAATGATCGTGGAGAAGCTTTGGAGCAATGTGATCATCACTCCCCACAGCTCCTTATGATTACTGCCAGGACCATGAAAGCGCTCCAAATAATGTTGTGGGGAATGCTGTGATACCCACATGCAATGCAGGTCATCTTCTGTTCATGCAACCTGGCATTTGGAAGACTTATTGCATCAGCGAAGACAGCCAAGAGTGAATAATCTCTACCAAAATAGCTGTAAAGCTATGTTAGCACTTCCATGCTGGTTGCACCAGCATTTTCTGGTGTCGATCCAAGCTCAGATACTCAAAACAAAAAAAAAACACCTTAGAGGCCTTCCTCCCATTAAGTGCTTTTGCTAGGTTTATGGATCTACCTACTCAGCTCACAAAATTGGAGATAAGCTTTTACCAGTGGAAGAGTGTTTGCTTGGACTTTATCTTTGCTGGAATCTTTACGTGTCCTTTTGCAATGCCTTCCTTAGGGCAGTGTTGAGTTCCCCTGCTCAAAAAAAAGACAAAAAAAATTAAAATCTGTTCACTGTTCCCCAAGGAAATGGAAATGCTTTACCCATCCTGAACTTCTCTGATTTCCCTTGAGCTTCGCAACTGCTCACTTTTTTTGCTTCCTCCAAAAACCCCTGCAAACTCAGCTCACCTCCTGGCAGCTCCTCCAGTCTTAGCCTGCTCCTCTCCGCTATCCACAGATAAAATTCCTCTTTTATTTGGCTTGTTTCATCTCTTTGGAATCCTGTCCTCCCTTCCCAGCTGCTTCCAGCCGCCAAGTCACCCATCGTCCTTAAATCTCACCTTTAAAACCTTCCTTCACGGGATAGTTTACAGCTGCCTGTGACATGAGGTGAGACCGCGGAAAGCGGGTGCGACATGAAAACCATCTGTATAAAAATATGCTGTGGTGCATTGCCTCACAGCCNGCAAATTGGAATGAAGTATTGTGGCTGCTACGTTAGAAGTTGATGTCGCTGGCCATAAGCTCCTACTTGGCAGTTAAAAAAAAAAAAAAAAAAAAAAAAAAAAAAAAAAAAAACCCAAACCCCACACAAAAACAACAAAAAAAAAAAAAAAAACCAAACAAACAAACAAAAAAACCCCAAAAACAAACAAAAAACAGAAACAAGTCATGTGTCATGTTGTAGATAAGAGCTTCAAGGTCCCCAGCTGAGTTTCCAGGGGGGCAGTGGAGCAGGTGAGCAGCCAGGGGGTGACAAACAGGCCTCCCCTGAGCCCACCCAGCTGAAACC
>VZRU01016457.1:64992-94785 GCA_013398155.1 Pedionomus torquatus | reverse complement strand
CCTAGGTGATTCTGTGATTCTGTGAAATATAGGGACCTTGATACTCAAATTTCACATTTGTTAGTTGAAGCTTCTATTTCCCAGTCAAACAGCAAAGACTCGGCATTACGGTGTGGTAGGTACAGAATAATGATTGCCTAACTTTATATCCTTTATCTTCTGCTTCTGAATGGATCTCAGTCGTTTAGATAACATCATCTATATTGCAGTTCAACGTGAGGCTGAGTAATTCCTCTTGCATCGTTACAGCTGATTTCACGCAGTATTAAACATAGGACCAATAATGTAGTCAGAAAATGAGAGAAAGAAGGAGAAAGAAAAAACCCTCTAATTCCAGTGATTTGTTTCGTGGGTTTGGTTTTTGATTTCTTTTACTTTTTTTTCTCTCGGGCATTTGCATGGTTGAACTCAATGATCTCAGAGGTCCCATCCAACCATGAAGATTCTGTGATCGTCGAGTCCAGCCATACACACACACAAAAAAGAAAACAAACCAAAAAAACCACCACACCCCACAAAACAAATCGCCCAACACAACAATCTCAGCCACCAGAGCATGCCCTGAAGTGCCACATCGATACATTTCTGAAATACCACCAGGGATGGGGATTCCACCACCTCCCTGGGCATCTTCCAGAGCCCGACCACCTTCTCAGACAAGTCACTCTTCCCAATATCTCATCTGACCCTCCCCTGCCCCAACTTCAGAGCATTTCCTCTGGTCCTGTCGTTATTCCCTTGGGAGAAGAGGCCACCACCCACCTCTCTGCACCCTCCTTTCAGGGAGCTGTAGAGGGCAAGGAGGTCTCCTTTTTTCTAGAAAAAGCTGACTGTTGAGTCGTGATCAGAGATGTTCAGCTCAGTTAACGGCTGCACCAAAATTTCCAGACTGTTAAGGTGAAATTTATAATCCCAGCATCTGTTTTCCAGAGACACTTTGCATTTTCATCACCTTTTTGTTTTAATCATACAAATTCTTCACATTTTATCGCACAGGCAGAGGTTATCCTGGAAATATTTAAATTTCTTTTTTTAAATGGAATTGAAGTAAAATTTGTTTATTCCTCTAGGAATTCCTGCAGGAATTCCCTGTGCTTTGATGATACAGATATTTATCAAAAATCACTTAAAGAGTTACAGAGGTGGCAAATCTGATTGGCATCAAGAACTGCAATCAATCAAAGGATCAATTAACAAAGGAAAATGTGGAATAACAGTATGTGACAAAATGAGTTAAAGCAGGTTTGAAACACACAAATGGCATCAATTTTGTGAAACTGTCCAATAGGTGACAGTATTTTTGAGACTGGCTGAATCAGAGAAGC
This sequence comes from Pedionomus torquatus, assembly GCA_013398155.1. Classification (NCBI taxonomy): domain Eukaryota; kingdom Metazoa; phylum Chordata; class Aves; order Charadriiformes; family Pedionomidae; genus Pedionomus; species Pedionomus torquatus. The sequence continues at coordinate 93,460 of VZRU01016457.1, read as the reverse complement.
CATGTCACTTGACTTCGGCAGGCCTCAATTAGGAGCAGGACCTGATTAGTTGTGATTTTAATCAAGTGTGATTTAAGTATGACCATTGCTTTAATTGTCAATGACAGCGTTTAAGCAGCACCCTTCCCTTGAGGACAGAGAACACTTGATTCACGAGTTCACCGCAGGCAGCTCAGCGAGAATTCCCTTTTTAGTTGCTGTGGCAAATCTAAGCTGTACTTTCCCAGTTAAGACCTTCTTTGCTCTCAAGGAGTCAAGGAGCAGATATTTCTATGGGATTTCATAATCTAATGTCAATGATTTGCAAAAGTCATCTCCTTGACATCATGCATCTCTTAAAGAGCAAACCCTGCACACGTGACATTACAGAAACTTTGGGGATGATCACAGAATCACAAATTGCTGTGGTGTTGGAAGGGACCTCTGGAGATCATCCAGTCCAACCCCCTGCCAGAGCAGGGTCACCCAGAGCAGGTCCCACAGGAACGTGTCCAGGGGGGTTTGAATGTCTCCAGAGATGGAGACTCCGCCACCTCTCTGGGCAGCCTCTGCCAGGGCTCTGCCACCCTCAAAAGGAAGAAGTTCCTCCTCGTGTTTAGGTGGAACTTCTTATGTTTCCTCTTGTGCTGTCCCTGGGCACCACTGAAAAAAGCCTGGCCCCATCTTCCTGACACCCACTCTTTTAAGTATTTCTAGATGTTGATCAGATCCCCCCCTCAGTGTTCTCCAGACTAAAAAGACAAAAATCCCTCAGCCTTTCCTCCTAAGAGAGATGCTCCAGGCCCCTCATCATCTTGGTGGTCATCTGCTGTACTCTTCCCTGCAGTTCCCTGTCCTTCTTGAAGTGGGGAGCCCAGAACTGGACCCACAGCTCTGGATGGGGCCTCAAAGTGCTGGTATATCTCCTCTAATCCACCAGGTTCTGCAAGACCTGACTATCACTACATTTATTGTCTAACCTGATGCCTTGTCACACACAGAATAGTCACATCTTTTTGCTGTCAAATTAGCAAAGTCCTTTCTTCAAGCTCAATTGCCCACTCCGAGTCAGAGAGGATTATTTATGGAAGACTCCATTGTTAGCATTTCAGTCTGTGTGAAGGTGGAAGACATCTGTGCTATTTGTGACATACTAAACACCTTAAGGAGTGTCATTCCACTCCGTGGCTTCAGCCTGATTGAACTTGGATGTTTTTAAATGGGAATCTTGATTTTGGCACAATATAGACTGAAAGTTCCAATGGCTTTCTTTCAGAGACCATCAAAATTAAGTGGTTGTTAAAAAAAGCCTTTAGCCCCTGTTATCTGTCAACAATTACTACATTGAGAACTTTCATCCTTTTAAGGGCTTAACATTAATAAACTTTCTGAAAAAAATAAAGTACAAATATGGAATTTATGCTGCATGGAATCATGGAATGGTTAGAGTGGGAAGGGACCTTCAAGATCATCGTGTTCCAGCCCCCCTGCCCTGGGCAGGGACACCTCCCACCACCCCAGGTTGCTCCAAGCCCCATCCAGCCTGGCCTTGAACCCCTCCAGGGATGGGGCAGCCACAGCTTCTCTGTGGTTCCCGGGTCTCACCATATTTAGCTAATTCAATAACCCGTTCTGCAGAATTCTTGCCTGTGCTATAAATGCAAATTCTTCAATTAAAGCTTTGTCGAGCAGATATGACAGTTCTTCCTGAAAGGTAATGCTTTAAACCTTTAATTTGCTTGTTACTTCCATACCCCAAACAAAGCTTTCTTTTATTATTTTTCTTTCCTTTTTCTAATTAGAAAAAAAAAGGAATTGTGCATCTTTGCATGTAACAAAGTTCCAGAATTTAGGTATTCAAAGGGGTGTTTATATTTTTTTTCTTCCTCTCTGTGACTTGATGGTATTTTGTTAGGATGAATATGTAACTTTGCATCTTGAAAACCTACACGTGGAAATTTTTGGTGAATTTTATTACCTCTCTTCAGCTTCCTTCCTATCTCCAAAAGCCTTTTTCACAAATAGAGACCAAAAAATCTGTTTTCTTGAGAAAAATCTGTTTTGTCTAGCTTGAGAACAGACACCAAGTAATTTTTTAGAGTCTCTTCAGCTCGCCAGCGAAATGCCACCCGTAATCTGAAATATGGGTTGTCACTCTTGATAGGTACACGCTCTCTGTAAACTGTTCTGCAAAAAGAAAGCAGGTTTTCTCTAAAATGGTGTGTTTCTGCATTAAGATGAGAAATAGAAAAGTTTTGTGTCCTATTGGTATCCCTGCCAAGTGCTTCAGTGCTAGCTAAGGTTGCGAGATCTGGAATCCATGTTAGAAATTTCCAAATTATCATGAGAACAGTCACGGGAAAGCCTACATCTTATTAAAAAAAGACATAAAGCAGCAATTTTCAATGTTATCCGTAGTGCCCATCAGGTGATCTCCCTCGGGCTACCTCGTCCCCTCAGCCCCCAGCCGCTCCCCCACCAGGCCACTGACCCCTCTAGATACTTCACCTGCACGTGATGGGATTTAGGTCACACTCCATGCTTTTTTTTTTTCTACAATTATATGGTATCCCCATGAGAAATGACGTGTCTTGATGATGGCCCATCTGTCTGGGAGGAAACACTGATTTATGATGTGACTATAAATACCTATTTGTTTGCTTCTATTAGGTAAGTAGTAAGGTTTCAATGGAAAACTACTACCCATACTGAGTAATATTAAGCAAATTATTGCAAAGGATTCAAAAGTATTCAAATAGCTTCCTTTGAAATAACTTTCTCTACACCTGGAAGACCAAGAGGAATCGTCTCTCTCCACATTCTGCTCCTTCTGTTGGAAAAATGTCAGTGAACTCTTTCCATGGAGTTATTACATGAATAGAACCTCAGGAGCAGAAAATGAACTGCTGCAGAAACTAGAAATAGATGGTAAATTCTTTTGTGGTTGTTACCCTCAATATTTGACTAAGATCATAGAGGACAATGAGGTGACATCCTTAAACATAACGGGGTTTGAGAAGCAACCAGAGAGCTCCACTGCAGAAGATGCAAACTCTGTGCATCACGGCAGAGAGAACTGAAGTACTTTATCACATCGACCTTCCTTTCAGTTCAAATATAATCTAATAAACAATAGGAAATTCAGAAATTTCCTTACTTGCATCATTTGTTACATCAAGAAACAATGACGTAACGCTAATTTCATCGCAATAATTTTCTTTTAAGAAAGTAATTTCTTTGATTTACACAGAATCACAGAAACACCCAGGTTGGAAGGGACCTTTTAAGATCATCTAGTCCAACCAATGAAAAAAAAAATAAAAAAAATCACCCAGACAAAAAACCCAACAACCATCAACACCACCCCACCCCACCCAACACTAAGCCATATCCTTGAGCACCAAGTCAACTTCTCTCTTGAACACCTCCAGGGATGGTGCCTCAACCACCTCCCTGGGCAGCCCATTCCAATACCTGATAACCCTTTCAGTAAAGAAATATTTCCTAATTTTTAGTCAATGAGAGTTCTACTTCATCTGTATAGCAAATTTTATTCAAAGTGGACACTGAGATGAGAAAAAAAACCCAAACCCTGGATCTCTTTAACTTCTGCAGGCATAAGTGTTGAGCTGTATCAAAATGGAACATAATCAGTAGCACATGCCTCTATTGAAAGGTGCCGTCTAACATAGCCTTTCCCCACGTGTGTTTTAGCTACTGACTCCATCTGCTTAAATTATTTCCTTAAAATCTCTAGGACTGGGAAAAACGGCACAATATCGGTGCGAGCTCTGGATGGTCCCAAAGCCAGCATTGTGCCAGCCGCCTTCACTGCTGTCTCCCCACCTGGATATACCATTCTGGATGTAGATGCCAATGCCGCACTGTTTGTTGGTGGTTTAACTGACAAAATAAAGGTAATATCATCTCTGCTATTAATATATTAACCAGTCAACCAAAATTTTGCCCAAGTAGCTAATTTCTGCTGCGTAGCTGGATGCTCTGCCTTGGACGTCCTGCTGCCCCAACAGGCTTTCAGTTTCAGAGGCAGGAGCTCACTTCCATTTCACAGAATCACAGAATGCTATGGTGTTGGAAGGGACCTCTGGAGATCATCCAGTCCAACCCCCTGCCAGAGCAGGGTCACCCAGAGCAGGTCCCACAGGAATGTGTCCAGGCGGGCTTGAATGTCTCCAGAGATGGAGACTCCACCAACTCTCTGGGCAGCCTCTGCCACCCTGACAACAAAGTTCCTCCTCGTGTTTAGATGGAACTTCTTATGTTCAAGTTTGTGTCCGTTCCCTCTTGTCCTGTCCCTGGGCACCACTGAAAAAAGCCTGGCCCCATCCTCCTGACACCCACCCTTGAAGTAGTAATAGGCGTTGATCATATCCTCTCCTTGGTCTTCTCCAGACTAAAGAGCCCAAGTCCCTCAGCCTTTGCTCATAAGAGAAATGCTCCAGGCCCCTCATCATCTTGGTGGGCCTTTGCTGTACCCTCTCCAGCAGATCCCTGTCCTTCTTGAATTGGAGAGCCCAGAACTGGTCCCAGTGCTCCAGATGAGGCCTCCCCAGGGCTGAACAGAGGAGCAGGGTGACCTCCCTGGACCTTCTGGTCACACTCTTCCTGATGCCCCTCAGGATGCCATTGGCCTTCCTGGCCACCAGGGCACATTGCTGGCTCCTGGTCATCCTGTTGTCCACCAGGACTCTCAGGTCTTTTTCCTCAGAGCTGCTCTCCAGCAGGTCAGCCCCAACCTCAATTACCACACATTTCCTCAAGCCCCAAATTTCCATACATTCTTGGCCTCCTCAGAGGGGGGAGTTCCTGTTTTGCGTCTGCACTGCCCCTTTTTTCAACTACTACCTCCATCCTATCCCTGATGGTTTTTTCTCTTCTTTTCACCTGTTTGTTTTTCTGGTGACTGCTTCTGCATCGTGTAACTTAATGGGAATGAATAGAAGGTTCATGCCAAATAAAACGGATGGAAATCTTTCAGCAAAAAATGTTCTCCAATAAGTAGTAATTAGCATATATTTTCCGGTGGAATTCATTACCACACAATTTAAATGAGTGATCCTGATCGATATTTTTTTTTTTTATGTTAACGTTACAAAAAAGTCATCATTTAACATTTAAAAAATAAAAGCTGACATTTAGAGGTTCACAGTGAACTTAACTTTTTGGTTTTTTACCCTAAAGTTTGTATATGTCCTTAAATGTTGGAATAGCTCAATATCTTATGGTCCAACCATCTGGGTTTTATTAAGTTCAGCTTTTTAGGTAGTCCTGGTTTAGGAATATGTGGATAGACATATTCCTTTCTTACAAAGAAGAGTATGGGTGTCTATTTCCCGACTGACAAAGACAAAATCAGAGGGTACAAAAGGAATATAGAAAATTCAGATTTCATTTGTTTGAAATCAGTGTCTTGAAGTCCAGCTGTAGCTTCAAAGATACCCATGGATCAAGGTCACTGCATGGTTTTTTCAGTCTACATCTCAGAAATCTGCTTTTTCACATTACTGGGCTTTGGAGTGCTTTCTGTTTGTCCTGGGATTTCGCCCGCATCCCTTTTTGCTGGCATCTTTGCGGTGTATTCAAAAAAGGCTCATTTTCAGTTTTTAAAAACATCTTTAATCTCACTTGAGTAGAAGACTATGATACTTAGACGTTGTGGATTTCTCAGAAGTGACATTAAGTTCATACTTGTTGCTAATTAAAACCTTCCCAATTACCCTGGCAAATATCACCAACACATTAAGTCTTTTGAGTCATACTTTTCCGTGAATATTTTCAAGTTGCACTTCTCCATAGTCTCTTGCAGGATCTTAATATTCATAATTGCTGTATGGAAAACAGCAGGTGCTTGTCTGTCTCCAATAGCTAAGTATATAGATTTTTCAATCAGCCCGTATTGGTGAAGTGAAATTTAAATGAAACTCGGTATTTTTAGAAGGATAATTCTGAGCCAAGTGCTCTGTGTACTGTCAAATCTTACTACCTTGATCACGGAACCATGTAACGATCTAATGAGCAGTACCCACGTGTGTGACCCTGGCTTAATCAGTTCTGATGGGATAGGAGTTTTAATTGCTTTGCCATCTGCACTTATTTTCTGCATCCGAAATTCAGCATGAATTTCACAGGTGTAGCCAGTTGGTCTTTTGTCTTGGATGATGTCCTCAAACGAGCACTAACTACTTTTGCTTGTTGTATCGCAGGCAAGATTCCTCATAGTCCTTTCTACGCAGTCTTAAAAAAACACCCCAGATGGACCTTGGACAAGTGGGAGAAGGCAGCTCCCCGAATAGCCAGGGAAGCTGGTGGTGAAGGTGGAAGCCAGGGCAGATCCTCATTCTCCAGGAATCGGTCTGCCCAGGCCAACCCCAGTGTCTCCAATAAATGGGCTTTCCCAACCTGACTGATGCAAAGCTTTGCTCACATTTTTGCTGATCAGTAACTTAGTAGGAGTAATTTTCAGATTAATTATTACTACTTATGCTTAAAATAATAAGAAGCTGATCAGCTCTTTAACAAGATTTTTTTTCAGATTAATTATTACTATTATTATTACTATGGCTTCTTAATATTTAAAATAATAAGTAAAAATTATAAAAATTAAAAATTAAAAAATATTTAAAATATTGATATTTAAAATATTAAGAAGGAGCTTCTCCTATTTGTGATTTTCATAGCAGTTTTGATTTCAGACATGGTAGATGGCTTCAGATGGCATTCTAATGACACTGGTGTTTTCTCGTGCAGAAGTCAGACGCTGTGAGAGTCACCACCTTCACAGGCTGCATGGGCGAGACCTTCCTAGACAGCAAACCCATAGGACTGTGGAATTTCAGGGACATCGAAGGTGACTGCAAAGGGTGCGCCGTCAGGTAGGTAACAGGCTGGCTGCTCCTCGTGCTCCTTTGTGGACCTGTCTGTGGCGACACTGCATTCTGTGGTGAGCAAGGGGACTTTCCACAGCAGCCCTCAAGTTCCAGTAAACGGCTGGGGTCTGGATGTTGAGAGCTGTAGGAAATACGGAGTTAAGTTGGAATTACACCCAGAGGGGAAGGACCCAATCTGGGTCAGTAAAGTAATCAGTCACTTAATTTTTAATTAATTTAATTTTCCTGCTCACAGTAACCAGAATGAGTCAAAACAGAGAATCATAGAATGGTTAGAGTTGGAAGGGTTGGTTAGAGTTGGAAGGGACCTTCAAGATCATCCAGTTCCAACCCCCCTGCCCTTTGCAGGGACGCAACAAGAATCAGTTCACTAATGAATCTCATTCACTAATGAATGAGAAAGTTAAATTTAAGTGGAGATGCACATAAAGGTTTATGCATTTCCATCAGAACTTGCTTGGCACTGAAATGCACGTATCCATCATTGTGCTCCTGACATTTTTTAACCAAGTGTCAAGGGCCTACAGCTGGAGTCAAGGAATGCTCTGGCATTTCCCAAATCGTTCTGGTTCACAGCTTTCAAAGGGCTAAGCTTTAGCAGGTTGTCAAACTACACTGCTAGTCTGAAAATTTGCCTTCTCTTAACTTCCCTGACTGGGTCTACAGCCTTCACTTGTCGGAACCGGCGTTTGATATGAAATCAAACCAAGTCCAGGAAGACTCCCAAGAGGTGTTCCCTCACTCCGCTACCTCCCTCTTTCTTTTTCATTTTAACCTCACACGGCAATGGAGAAAGGTTGGAATTGCCCCTTTTCAGTCCACAGGTGGCAGACGGTGAAGGGACGGTCCAGTTTGACGGCGAAAGCTACGCCATGGTGAGCCGCCCCATCCGCTGGAACCCCAATATCTCCACAGTCATGTTCAAATTCAGGACCTTCTCATCCAACAGCCTACTGATGTATCTTGCTACTGATGACCTGGTAAGAGCAACCGTCTCACCTTGCAGGTTACATGCCTGAATTTGTCATATTATGAAAACAAACAGTAATGTGATGTGGCACTGTCCTGTTATGATGTTGCCTGGTCTGATGCTTCACTGCTGTCCAAGTGAAGACAGTGTTGTAGAGTGGAAGTGGACTACCCGGTGTTCACCAGCTGGGGAGTGTTACGTCAGACTGAGCTTTTCTGAAATTCATAGAATCATAGAATGGTTGGAGTTGGAAGGGACCTTAAAGACCATCCAGTGCCAACCCCCCTGCCCTGGGCAGGGACACCTCCCACCACACCAGGTTGCTCCAAGCCCCATCCAGCCTGGCCTTGAACACTTCCAGTGAGGTAATGTTTTATTACAATAATGAAGTACTTGTTTTTTCTAATTAATTTTTATAATTGAAGTGATTAAATTCCAATTTAATTATTAATTAAGTTCCAACTTTTCTGAAATTGTTAAGTTTCACTCCTCCCAAATGCTTACCTGTGCACACATTGTCCATTGTGGTTGCACATTCATAGTTTAAAACATCCTGGTGTAAGGACAGAGAGAATATGGGAAGAGAAAGGTCTTGGATAGAAGTCTTGCTGATAGTAAGAAATAATTTATGTTTAATGTGATTGGTTTTAAAGGGGAACCAATTGTGCCCCAAACAGGATGTGATGGTGATGATGTTTTTACAACATCGACAAATGGTGCCTTTTACAGCTAAAGTAGAAAACGGCAACATTAGTTATGAAGCTGTTTAAAGTTTTTATTCACACACACTACCAAATGTGTGTGGATAAGAGGGAGAAGTTATTTATAAAGACATCTCTCCAGATCGTCCCATGAATCAGGAATAACTCAACTCCTGCATCTGTGATCCAGACCGATTTGATCCCTGACTGGGAAGAGAGTCCTCCCCTTGGCCTTTTCATACGAGCCAGAAATTAGATGCATCAGTTCTCACTGATGTCTTCAAGAAGAAAATATCAGTCATACTTCAGATTCCTGTATTTTAAAATTATCAGAACTGCTGGAATTATCAAGGAGGAAGGTGCTCCTCCTCACAGACTAGAGTGAAAGGTAACATTTTATTGCAATAATGAAATAGGTTTTTTCTAATTAATGTTAAGATTGAATATTAAAATTATAATTACTGTAGTTATTTTAGATTATTTTTTATAATTACTATTCATCTTATTAATTATTATTCTAAAAATCATATCTGAATCTTATAATAATTAATCTGAAAAACAATGGAAGTCGGGAAGCAGCTGATGCCTGACACAATTTGTCTCTTAAGATACTGCCCCACTGTATACAGGCCATGAGGATTCCTTTTCTAGTGATGCATAGGTAGACATGCAGAATACCAGGTTTATGGTTTATATGGTTTTAAACAAGAAGAGGAGAGATTTAGAGTGGATCTTAGGAAGAACTTCTTTGGTGTGAGGGTGTTGAGGCACTGGAAGAGGTTGCCCAGAGCAGCTGTGGCTGCCCCATCCCTGGAGGGGTTCCAGGCCAGGCTGGATGGGGCTTGGAGCAACCTGGTGTGGTGGGAGGTGTCCCTGCCCAGGGCAGGGGGTGGAACTGGATGATCTTTAAGGTCCTTTCCAACTCTAACCATTCTGTGATTCTATTAAATTTCACTCTCTCTGTCTTAACCTACAGTCATGTTTGTACACATAACATTATTATCACAGTTCAGCACGGGGTCAAGCATTTTTGTTCTGGCTGATGAAATAACAGTCCATAGCTCTCTGTTGCTCCATNAACTCTAACCATTCTGTGATTCTATTAAATTTCACTCTCTCTGTCTTAACCTACAGTCATCCAAGCCCACATAACATTATTATCACAGTTTTGCGTAACTGTTCAGCACGGGGTCAAGCATTTTTGTTCTGGCTGATGAAATAACAGTCCATAGCTCTCTGTTGCTCCATCAGGACAGATGACTCTTTGGAAACCCCGGTAAAAGAAGCCCATTTTACCATTTTTATCCCTCTTGTTTTCTACCTTGCAAGTTTAAATCCAGCTGTAGCATAAACATACAGCCAAAGCTGAGTATTCGCTTCAGGTCAATATGACGTATTATTTCTTTCTCCAATCTAAGAAAATTAAAGTGCTGACATCCCATCAAAACTCCAGCTACATTGTCAGCAAAATTCCAACTAATTTAGCAATTAGAAGGAGGGAAAAAGGGAAAAAAAAAAAAAAGAACTTGTTGGCTGCAGACTTTTGTACGTTACAGTGCTGGGCAGTAAATGCCTTAGTCGATTTTATTAAAAAGCTTGAAAATAGTTGTCTGTTTTGGAAATGAATTTATTTAATATCATATGCCTTTTAGCAAAATGAACAGGAATTCTACTTTGTGTGTCTAATTCTCCTCATTACCAGAAGGATTTCATGAGTGTAGAGCTCAGCGGTGGGCGTATAAAAGTCAGCTACGACCTGGGTTCGGGCACGGCTTCTGTCACCAGCACCCGCGGTCATAACGATGGCAAATGGAAATCTTTCACCCTGTCAAGAATCCAAAAACAAGGTGAGTTCTCGTGGTGTCAGCCCCAGGGCTTTCCCGGTTCCCTGTGCAGTGCAGGTCACCCGCTAATCACGGGGAAAGCGTCGTGCAAAATTGCCGGAATGATAAAGTTCTAGGGATTTAGCAACTCCTGTCAACCAGGCCTTTTATGAACAGGTAGCGTAATTTTCAGGCTTAATTCTGCTTTACAGTTGTGTAAATTACATTCTAAAGGTCTTCTGAGCAGGGGAAAAAAAAAAAATTAAGCTTTTTCATCAGTTTCCAGATGTTGTTCAAAATCATAGAACAAATCTGGGTGATTTTAGTTAGGACAGCGTTAACTGTCATGCCGGCCAGTCTGCTCCTGCTTAGCATTTCCCAAAGCATCCCAAAAAGCAATGACTTTGGTATTGATAAGAATGATATCACTGGAAGAGGCTGCCCAGAGAAGCTGTGGCTGCCCCATCCCTGGAGGGGTTCAAGGCCAGGCTGGATGGGGCTTGGAGCAACCTGGGGTGGTGGGAGGTGTCCCTGCCCAGGGCAGGGGGGTTGGAACTGGGTGATCTCTGAGGTCCCTTCCAACTCTAACCATTCTATGATTCTATGATATCTCAGGAGACAAGCACAACAGCTGTTTTATGTTCCCTAGTGATACCCTGTCTGCCATGATCTGAATTCGCATGGGAAAGAACTGGGAAACAGCAATCAGGCTGGTCACTTTTTTAGTTTAAAAACAAGGTTCATTTCATTCCTTTGGTGTGTTGGGGTGTGTGGGGGAAAGTGTAGGTTAAAAGCAATCACTTGCATTTAGCCATGTGAAGAGAAGGAAGGAAGGAAGGAAGGAAGGAAGGAAGGAAGGAAGGAAGGAAGGAAGGAAGGAAGGAAGGAAGGAAATGGTTTACAGGGACTGATCACCAATCTCTAAGGCACAGAATGACAAGGCTTAACAAACCTCTACACTAAAAAATCCTACTCCAGTGACAACCTTTGGACTGAAATCACAAGTTAAACATAAAATGATCTCTTCTGTCTTGAATTTGTCCTGAAGTGTTAGCTCCAAATTACATTGACAAAAAACATACCAAATTGAAACAGGTTTAGAGAATATATTAAAATAAAGCATACAGAATTGCTGGCTTTTCAGGTTGTTATGGAAACAGAGGAAAGTGCAGGTCTTTTCCCTTGCCCTTAATTGACAATTTGGAAATCAGCATCTTCATTGCAAAATACAAACCTCACCTCCCCTCTCCTCTCACCTGCAAACCCTCCAGATGCTTCTCTTGGTTTCTTACGCTGAGATATGATTGCTCGTGTCTGATATAATGAAACTCAAATCTAAATCATCTCAAATCTCTTCCAGCCAACATATCAATTGTAGACATTGACACCAACGAAGAGGAGACCGTGGCAACAGCTTCTGCAGGCGGCCACTTCGGCCTCAACTTAAAAGGGCACGAGAAAATATATTTTGGGGGATTGCCAACCCTGAGAAATCTGAGGTAATGTGGCTCAAACCCATTTCTTTACCCTCTCTCACACAGAGAAAGTGGAAATGCCTGTAACGGTGCAGCACACCTTTCCGGCACTGTGCAAAAACCATGATGCAGCTGACTATTTATGTTTAGTGTTTTTTTTTTTTTTAATTTGATGAATATGATTTGTCTCTTCAAACTTAAAAGAAATGGCTCCATACCTCCAAAAAATTAAGCACAAATGTTTACCTGTTGCACGAGTAGAAAAATGGAACTAGACACTCCTCCTCATGGCATGAGTGTTAAATGGGTACTGAGGGTTTGCACAGTCAGGGTCTAGAAAAGGTTTGCATTTAGATATCATTTAAAATAATTTGTAGACATATGAGTTCCTGGACTCCTTAGATTAAATTCCTGCTCTATTCAGCAATTAAATATAGGATAAAATACTCTTGACATATTTAAGGCGTGTAGAATGCGATATGGCAACCGTTTCCCTTCAGAAGCCTGATCCTGAATTTCTTCTTAAAATACCCAGTATTTATTTTTAGACTATTATATAATGTTATTGATCAACCTTAACTTAAGCTTTAATAAACCACAGAAATGGGGTAGATGGTACTTCAATTTAGTGACTCTTACATGGTTTTAAATAGACCAGAAAACTGGCTTCGGGTTTAAGTGAACGTCCAGTAGTTCTGGGGTGCCAGGAACAAGAGGATCCTGTGCTACAATGAACAGATGCACAAAAATAAGGCCATTAATCTATGTCAGCATTAACGACTCGGCATCGTGACAGCCTTGACGGGCTCTTGTGCACAAGGAACTGCTGTCATTAGGCCACAGGCCGTTCTGCAACATAGAGAATGGAAGCATTTGTTAATTTATTAAGTTAATAACTGACCTCTGATGTCAAATCACCCAGCAGTAAAAAGGTCTAAGCTCTAGTTTCCTCACGAAATGTAACACTCCATGATGTAGTTGTGGAATCACACCAGTGCATAACAAAACATCCAGAGCAATCGTCTTCCAGCAAATCCATCGTGGTTCCTTAGAAAAACCAGTGTACCCCAGCTACTGGGACCTGTGGTAACCCTCCAGCTCTGTTTCCTCAGTCACTGGGGCACGATTAATGTTACGGGGAATCAGACCCAAAGATAGTGAAAGGGAGATGAGGGCAAAGCTGAGCTGCTGCAGACAGCGGGCACAGAGGGACCCGCCACTTCGTCAGTTCTGCCACGTTCTTGTAGGGAATCGTGAAATTCTGGGAGTTGGAAGGTACCTCTAGAGATCATCCAGTCCCATTCCCCTGCTAAACCAGCATTGCCCAGAGCACAGCACTCAGGGCTACATCCTGGCAGGGCTGAAGGTCTCCAGAGAAGGGGACTCCACACCCTCCCTGGGCAGCCTCTGCCAGGGCTCTGACACCCTCAGCCCAAAGAAATTTCTCCTNGGAGAATGACCTCCCTCCGCCTCCTGGCCACACTCTTCCCTCTGCAGCCCAGGATTCCCTTGGCCTCTTGGCCACCAGGGCACATTGCTGGCTCATGGATAGTTTATTACCTACCAGGACCCTCAGACCCTTCTCCTCAGAAGTGCTTTCCAGCAGGTCCCCCCCCAGCCTGTATCAGTGCCTGGAATTCCTCCTCCCCAGGTGCAGGACCCTACACTTGCTCTTCTTGAACCTCATGAGGTTCTTCTCTGCCCAGCTCTCCAGCCTGTCCAGGTCAAAAAGACTTTATATGGTTTGGTTTTACTCATGACCAAGTACAGCAAGAAATGATAAGCTTTGGGTGCAGTATAACCGTTAGTTATTATAGCCTGAGAGCAGATACACAATTTGACCATCTATTGTGTGTCCTTTGTAAACGACGTGCTTCACTGTGAGATATTGGAACCTTGCTAATAATCACTTGCTCCACAATTAATGTAATTTTCATTTTGTTTTGTCTTTCTCTCTCACCCCAGTATGAAAGCAAGGTAAAAACAACCAGATTACTTGCATGACTTGCATGTCTCTAAATGTGCAGCTTCAAAGCGGCAGGCGTGGGCAGGATTTACACCAGCTGCTGTGCTCCGGCTGTTAATTCGGCGCCACGCTCCCCCTGCAACCATCCAAAGAGGCTCCCGAGGGCTTTACACCGGCATCTTCCACTGCTGCCCACACACCTCCACCGCTCCGCTTGCCCTCGCACAGCTGGCATTTCGGCTGTGTTGGTTTCGTTCAGAGTTTGGGGCCAACCCATAGGAGCACGGCGTTCCCAGGCAGATCCTGGAAGTGGGGGGCAGAATTTTGTGAAGTTTGGCACTTCTGAGCTGAACAGGGAGAAAAAAGAGAGGTCATCATTTCAGACTCTATTTACATCACAGAATTGTCATAGAATCATAGAATTTTCTAGGTTGGAAGGGATCTTTGAGATCATTTTGTCCAACCATCAACCTAACTGTGATACCAAAAACAACCCATCATCAAACCACTTCACTGAGCGCTGTGTCAGCTCCTCTTTTAAATCCCTCCAGGGATGGTGCCTCAACCACTTCCCTGGGCTTATATGCTTTCATGCTTAAAAACCTCTTGTGGTTATTAATGTCAAAAAAACCCCAAACCTAAAGCAAAAATACCCAAAACCACCACACAAAAACCACACAGCCCACACCCTACAATCTCGGCCACCAGAGCATGCCCTGAAGTGCCACATCTACACGGTTCTGAAATACCTCCAGGGATGGGGACTCCACCACCTCCCTGGGCAGGACCTTCCAGTGCCCGACCACCCTCTCAGTCAAGTCATTCTTCCCAATATCTAATTTGAAACTCTCCTGCCCCAACTTCAGACCATTTCCTCTGGTCCTGTCATTACTCCCTTGGGAGAAGAGGCCACCACCCACCTCTCTGCACCCTCCTTTCAGGGAGCTGCAGAGGGCAAGGAGGTCTCCCCTCAGCCTCCTCTTCTCCAAACTCAACACCCCCAGTTCCCTCAGCCTCTCCTCACAGGACTTGTTCTCCAGACCCCTCACCAGCTTGGTGCCTCTCCTCTGGACATGCTCCACCCCATCCATTGCTTTTGCTTTGATATGCTGAGATATGGACCCAGTTCCAGCATTTTGCAGCTTAATTCCTGGTGTGAATTACAAACTTGCATCTCCCCCCAAACCCCCATCCCGAGAAAAGTTATTTCCTCCCAAGCTGCAGGAATCTTCCCTTGTCTTCCCTTGAAACCAATCCTATTTTGGCCAAAAAAAAGAAAATAAATCCCACAAACCCCACCAAGCCAAGAATTTATCCAAGGTCTGAATGAACTTGGACCTTGCTGTGTGTGGCTTGGAAGGGAAGAGGGGAAAAAAGGAAGTCTTAGGGAAACATCAGGCAGGGGTTAAGTGTTGACAAGGCTGTGGGGTTCATAGGGGCTGAGAATTCAGGCAACAGTGAGTGGCTGCTGTAGGAGGGATGGGGGAGGAGAATGAATAGCTTCAGGGTGGCAAAGGCAGACTGTGGGTGCCGATGACCACGACATAGCAAAGTTCTGCTGCTGCTGGGAGGAAGATCATAGAATAGTGTTGTAGAGTGGAAGTGGACTACCTGGTGTTCACCAGCTGGGGAGTGTTACATCAGACTGAGCTTTTCTGAAATTCATAGAATGGTTAGAGTTGGAAGGGACCTCAGAGATCATCCTGTTCCACCCCCCTGCCCTGGGCAGGGACACCTCCCACCACACCAGGTTGCTCCAAGCCCCATCCAGCCTGGCCTTGAACCCCTCCAGGGATGGGGCAGCCACAGCTTCTCTGGGCAACCTCTTCCAGTGCCTCACCACCCTCACAGCAAACAAGTTCTTCCTAAGATCTCATCTCAATCTCCCCTCTTCCCATTTAAAACCAAAGATGAGGCTGTGAAGGATCTGGGGAAGAGCTAGGAAGTGAAAAATTAAAGAAAATGAAATGTGCCCCTAGCTACGTGACGTTAACAAAAGCAGAATATGGATTATTTTAGTAAACCAGATGCTTAACTTTCAGGGATGTATATTTGTCAGAGGACACACCGCGCTTGCTAGGATGGCTACGATGCAAAGAATGGCTTTCAGTAGCAAAACATGCAGCTGAACATGTCCCATGGAAAATGGTTTTATTTTGTAATTAATATTCGCTATAAACTTTTCTTTCCTTTCAGGACGCTGAAATGTTTGTTTGGGCTTTTTGTCTCCCCACAATTTTTACTCCTTATTCACTTTCCAAATTCATTTTTCTTTCTTTGAGCTGAATAATATCGTATTATTCTGATATCCTACTAAGCACTCACGGGTCATTTTTTATTTGGTTTGTTTTTTTTTTTAAAATTCACTCTCAGGAATGGCAGCTCTTTACCTGAAGTGACTTTCTAAGGCTTTTCTTCTTTCAAGCCTGGTTTGTATATTGCCAGCAGGTGTTCCCAGGCCTGGGAAATCACAGTTTTGCATTCACCTGCCTGCTTTGGTGTTACTTTTAGGGGTTTTCCCATTTCTTCTGCCCACCAGCTGACGAGCCAAACCCTCGCAATTCTTTTAGAGTATTGTCCTGTCTGGGATGGGTAGTTGGTTCTGTAGCAAATCCATGTTTGGTTTTTTCCTTTAACTGCCTGAGAAAATCAAAGTTATCACTGTGGCACAGAAAATATGCAGCAGTTTTTATACAAAACATACTGGGAATATAAAATACAGAGAAAACAAATGTCAGTGCACCTGAACATGAAGAAATCTTAAAGCGTTTAGAAAAAAAAAATGAAGTGAAATTTTTTTTTCAGTCTTTGGTAAAGACTTTCTAAAAAACTCTTTTTGTACTGCTAAAGTTCCTCTTTCACTAGGATCTAGAGTGCAAAAAGATGAATGAAACATCTGTCTTCCAGTCAAAACCTCTCCTTATTTTTACCATTTCCCAGCTTGCACCTTTCTGCTTTGCCTATTTATTTATTTATTTCATAGCTATTTGCCTATTTACATATTTATTTCATAGCTCACTGCCTTTAAACACCAAAGGCGACAGCTGTCCTTTACCCAAAAAACCCCAAACAAACCACACACAGAAACACAAAAAAAATCCAAACAAACCACACACAGAGACATAAAAAAACCCAAACCAAAAACCTAAAGAAAATGGAGAAGACAAATGGAGAAGAGGACTCTTGTCCACTGGAGATCAGATGAACCTACAGTTACACCTCTGAGGCTGGAAGGCAGAGGGCAATAGGTGCCATAGGGGGTAGAAGGCAGGATGCATTCATTCAAGTGCGTGTGTATATTTAAAAAAAGATGGAAAAATCAAGCCTCTGTACACCTGAAAGTGCGTGTGTGTGGCTGGCTGTGTTCTCCCTAAACTTTTTTTGAAAATACGATGTACTTTTCAATTTTTTTTTTAGGCCTGAAGTGAACTTAAAGAAATACACAGGATGCCTCAAAGAGATTGAAATTTCAAGGACACCGTACAATATATTGAGTAGCCCCGATTTTGTTGGTCTAACCAAAGGCTGCACACTAGAGGTTGGTCCCACTCCCATGTATTTCGGTCTTCACGGGTATAAATGGTTTCTGCTTTCTGATTTTATGGCATAATATCTTAATTGTATACAGTCAGACTTAATTGTATACAGTCAGACGCACCTTTTCTAACTTGAAAAATCAGATCAGTTAGATCTAAAAGGAAGAAAGATGAATGTCTGTGATCAGCAAGTAGACCAGATTTCCAGCTCCTAACATCTTGGCCAGTTGTGATATCCCTGTCCCTAAAGGGCAGGCTTTTCCAAAATACTCCACAGTGGTCTAGTTCTGTTTCAGCTGACTAAAACTGACATTAATAAGGATAGAATTAGGCACTGATGGTGTTGCAAAACCCTTTAAAAAATCCTGATGTGGATAAAATCCAAGGATTTCAATTATTCTTCTTATTAAAAATTGTCACTATTAAATCATTCACTACAGAAAACCTGGGGTGCTTTAAAATTCCCAGTATATTTGGGAGTAACCAGAAGAAAGTCCCCTTTAGGATAGGAAGCGTAGAGTACTTACTGCCACTGAGCTGGAAGGCACATTTCTTACTGATCACTAAGAATGTGCAAAATCCGTGTCGTTATTTTAACTTCAGTTCTATTTATTTTCACTTGTGGCTGCTTCTAATTACCAGGCTTTCGATGCATCTAAAATTCAAGGAATCTGATCCTAAGTTTGAGAGAGAACATAGTAATTGTCCATGGAAAAGAGTCTCATGTCAAAAAAAAACAAACAAACACATTTCCAGTGACTTTTTCTCTCCCAAGAAATAGTTCACATTTCTTCCCTGGAAATATATTCTAGTTTCTCGTGTTGATGTGGAAACTAGAATTCCATATCGGATACCACTACAGCAAATACAAATGAGTTGGTTTTGAGATTATTTTTTTTTCCCGAAAAATATTAAAAATTTCCTTTGAACAGTGACCAGAACCTGATCAGGCCAAAAAGAGACTCTGGCTTTCGTCAGAGCAAACAGCAGGATGCTCAGACGGGATATTAGACTAGATAAATCTGTCACAAGATCACGAGATATCCTTTTTTAAGTTTTCAGGTATGGGACAAAGCTAAACTGTAACCAACCAGATTGCTCAAAGGCTTTTAAGTCTTACAACTTTGGGTTCAGCAAAAATTTTCTACAGAAATTCCTATTTGATCACATTTATTGTAGATTGTTTCCCAAACAGGAAAGGATAATTGTGTTGATTTTCTTCTTTTGCTATGAATATTTGAAAGAACTTTGGTTTTCACGTTATCTTGTAACTTTTGAGGTTTCAGTATTGGAAATCTAATTGGATAAAACGTTTTTTGGCAGGAGGATAAAATAAAATATCTTAATTGTACAGAACAGGATACGTACAATAATTAGAAAGAAGTGAAGTAAAAGCAAAAGATTAAGACTCGTTATACAGTCAATTATTTAAATGCCTGCAGATTTCAGAGAAAAGTGAACGTCATCAGCAATTATTTGATGTAACATAATCTATGATCTCTATACCTGAAATCAGAAATTAAAAAATAGCGAGTTATTTTAGAAAAAGTCACTGTTTCTATAGACTGGTCTTCCCTGCCTAGAAGAGTACAAGAACTCGCAGGGATTACAGAAAACCTTCAGGAATTTGCACTGGTTTATTATTTGATGACATATTCTAATCTTTTTGATGACATATTCTACTCAAATGGTGCTAATGGCTACCAGTGCCCAAAGAGTCGGGCCATCTGCAATGAGTGCTTCATTTATGAGCCCGAGTCATCAAGAAGTGAAGTCATCAAGTGAAGCAATAACGATGAAGCAATAATGACTGGTTACTGGGAAGCATTTTCTGAGCACATTTGACAAATGAAAGAATCCACTTTATGTTGATATTGGCTGTCGTTATCTACTGTATTGATTTAAAAGCAAAATCCCACTGTATTAACGCAATGGAAAACATCCATATAGAGGAACCCCACCTGTGAGCAGTTGTTTTTAATCCAAGAGGATGTAATGAAATAATACAGGAACTTTGCATTCCTGCAAGACAGGATTCCAGAAATACAGTAATGATGCCAGATGTAAAACAGGTAAATTAGTGTTTGCACAGCACTTTGAGAAGTAAATTGTTCAATGTTCATTATTACTTTCCATCTCTTCACATTGGTTATATTTCCATAGTTTATTATTTTATTTAGGAAATCTTTCTGTGTGTTCTTAATCTTGCTTTTAATCCTGTTGTGAGACTCATAGAGTCACAGAATTGTCTAGGTTGGAAGGGACCTTCCAGACCATCAAGTCCAACCATCAACCTAACTCTGATTTAAAAAAGCCATCACTAAACCGTGTCACCAAGCACTATGTCAACCCGGCTTTTGAACACTTCCAGGGATGGTGCCTCAACCACTGCCCTGGGCAGCCCATTCCAAGGCTTAAGAATTCTTTCCTTGTCAAAAATTGTTCCTGATATCCAATCTGAACCTCCCCTGGGACAACTTGAGGCTGTTTAGTGTTGTCCCATTGCCTGTTCCTTGGAAGAAGAGACCAAGCCTTCCCTGGCTACACCCTCCTTTCAGGGAGTTGGAGGGAACTAGAAGGTCTCCCCTCAGCCACCTTTTCTCCAGGCTGAATGCCCCCAGCTCCCTCAGCCTCTCCTCATAAGACATACTCTCCAAGTCTTGTGATGCACTTTCCCATCTTCTCCTTCCCACAGAACATTTATACAGTCAGCTTCCCCAAAGCGGGCTTTGTGGAACTGCAGCCGGTCTCCTTCGACGTGGGCACCGAGATCAACCTCTCCTTCAGCACCAGGAACGAGTCCGGGATCATCCTGTTTGGCACAAGTGGCACAGTTGTCCCTCCCAGGAGAAAGCGGGGTTTCACTGGAAGGAAAGCAGCCCCCCCGAGGAGAAAGCGCCGGCAGACAGGACAGGTACGAAAAACCCAGCAAAAGATCAAAAAACTCCACATGGTTACCAAACTTCTTCCTCTTGGTGTGTTTCAAGGCACTGTTGGGTGTTTGTAATTAAATTAAAATTCAATGCTTGGGAATAAAACATTTCTAATTTGTTCTCATGGAGAATCTGGTAGAGGTTTCTACCAGAAAAGACAGGGGGTGGCACTGGAGTAACTGTTTCTCTTAAAGATTTACAGTGGGGCTTGTCGATTAAAAAAAAATAATCAAACAGAAGCACCAAAAAAGAAACCCCACCCCAGCTTTGTTTTCCTATCATGTCGATACTTCCATGTTGTGTTTTTAATCAAACCAAATTATTAGAGGGTGTTAGTACTAGAGAATATTCTTCTTCACTCGTTCTGAGGACTACTTAGGCACTATTAATGCTTGGAAACGTCTCTTATTTTTTCATTCCTATTTACGTAGACATCAGTGAGGATCGTTGGGTTTCCCCTAAGACCAAAAAAACCCACAAGAAACCAAAGAGCTGAAAGCAGTGGGAGATAAGCCCCTTGTTTGGGGTCACTGCTGTGGGCTGTAAGATTTAAGAGTGCTCTGACCTCTCCTCCTCTCCCATAAAACACAAACCTGCAGCGTCCATCGTTTCTAGAGAGGACAGAGTCAGTCTGCTCAGAGGACGTACCAAAGAGCCCAAGTGACAAACTGGTGGAAGCGTGGTTGCTGCTAGAAATTACTCAAACCTTGATTAATTCAAAATCGGTTTGGGGCTTTCTTTGTTCAGGACTTGTAGGGAAATGGTATTTTATTATTCTCCTTCCTGCCTGTTTTCAGTGACCTGGGGGAACACGCTCCAGGTGCAATACGTTCTGATGGCTCACCCTCAGGACATTAACTTCAGGGCAGGAGCTCCTTCGCTGTCACCCAGCTCATCGGGCCACGGAAGTGAGCACGACACTCATTGCTATAGGAACTGGAGGTTAGATCCCGAAATCCTCTACAGCATGGTAGTGGTTGCTAGAGTAACTGCTGTCCCGACCTGCCAGCCCTCCAAACAGAACTCACACCGAGGTCAGCGCTAATTCATAGAATCATAGAATTGTCTAGGTTAGAAGGGACCTTTAAGATCATCTAGTCCAACCATCAACCTAACTCTGATAAATTCGGGGCTGGATGAGCTTAAGACCAGGCAACAAGCATCAGAAGAACGGTAGGTGAGAAGTCTCCATCCTTCCCTGCAAGCGGGTGTGCAGAGAGTCAAATCTTTTGATGAGGCTTTCCAGCAGGACCTCATTTTAGCCCATTCCTCGTTACAAAAAATGCAAGAGAGACTGAATACAGCAGCAGAACTGCAACTATGGTACCTTGACTATGGTGAGGGGAAAAAACAGACAAACCAAACAGCAACAAAAAACAGTGTAAGAAAATAAAACTGAGTGAAATAATTTCTTTCCAAACGAAACTTGCCTTCTAATGCCTCCTCTGCAGGCCTACTACGCAGTCTTCCTGAACAGAGGGCGACTAGAGGTGCACGTCTCCACCGGGACACGGGATCCCCACAGAGTCACCATCAGACCAGAGGCTGGGGAGTTCCACGACGGCAGAGCCCACTCCGTCCGCATTGAACGAGCTCGAGGGTAACAAATACCTGTAGAAATGCCATAGCCCACGCAGCCCAGCTCCTTCCAAAACACAAATAGACCCTGGTAAATCCTAGATTCTAAATTCCTAGATCCTGGTAAATGATTCTGCTGAGGAAAAAAAAAAAAAAAAAAAAAAAAAAAAAAAAAAAAAGAGAAAGATCGGTGTAATTCCATCCTTATCCAAAAAATATTTAGGAGTTAGTTTCTGACAGCACTTCTTATTCTGCGGAGCTGGGTTCCCATGCTTTCCTCTGCTGTCAGCCCCCTTCTCCAGAGACCTGCATTTGGCATCTTTCACCTTCGGGTTCTTGGCAAATATGTTTTATTAATTGAATCTGGGGGTGAGCGATACTGCGGCGGTGCTGTAAGTCACCTTTTCAAGACAGGTATTAAAAAAGACTCTTTTCGCAGCAACAGCACAGCAGCCTGTAGCCTTTTTGTGCTGGTTACGGTGGTGCCCAGCAAAATGTGGTGAAAGAATGAAAACACAGGGTCGCCAGATAAATGGCAAGTCATTCTCCTTGCTGGAAAGCCATTGCAGACCTTCTCAGACCACGTCATTTTAACCAGAATTTCACTTAAATTCCTTTACCCTTTCTTAGATGTTGTGAAAAATACTAATTACGCTTCACCATTCAGAAAGCATCAGGAAGCAGCTCTGCTGGAGTGGGCAGGACTCGGGCTGTGGGGGTTATTTATGGCCTGGAAAGCCCTTATTCCAAGTTGGGTTTGTGTGTTGCGCACGATGCACAATTCTTTTCTCTTTTGTTTAAAAAAAAAAAAAATCAGGAAGGAGATAGAATCATAGAATGGTCCAAGTTGGAAGGGACCACAAAGATCATCGTGTTCCAACCCCCCTGCCCTGGGCAGGGACACCTCCCACCACACCAGGTTGCTCCAAGCCCCATCCAGCCTGGCCTTGAACCCAGGGATGGGGCAGCCACAGCTTCTCTGGGCNGGGCTCCAGCCCTCTAATCAGATGTGACATCTGGCATGTTACAAAAAAGCTCTTACCCAAGCCCCCTGAACGCTGGGCTTCCCCTTCTCACCCCCACACTGCAGCTTTCCTCAGCAACAGTCCCTGTCTCTCTAATCCCCCGGTGCCCTTCTGTCCTCTCCGTAACTTGCTTTGCTTTGTCCTATGTCAGTAGAAATTTCTGACTGAATTTCTATTGTATTGTTAAAAAAAAAACCCAACCCATCTTGTAAACAGTGCCTTCAGACACCGTGTCTCCTCAGCTTCAATGACGAGTTGAAGGTAAAACTTCAGATTCTCTGGGGAAGGAAAAAAAACCAAAACCAACCCATTATTTTGGGAAGGGATGACTGCATTTTTGCAGAACATCTTGTGTCGCTGTGACAGAACACAAACATGTGGATGATCGCTAGTGTTTAAGATCATACAACAAATAAAGTTCTTTTTTTAGTCATCACATGCAGTAGCTTGAGATGTGATGGTCACGAGTTGCTGTGGGATGCCATCCAGTGATGGTGCTTCTGGAGATGAAGCCTCTGTGTTCAAAGCAGCCCCTTTACAGAAGCGTCTCTAACCTGAAATGGATGTGAAAAGCTATAAATTAAGATTAGCCCCTCCTCTGCTCATGACAAACTCAAGCTTCAGTTGATTAAAGAGGAATATCCTTGAAAAACTCTTCAGAGAGATAATTGTCCATATAATTACGAAGCATTTGCTTTCTCTCCCATGGTAATTATAGGATACTGTTGAAGACTAATGCATGTCATTGTATGGTTCTGCTTGGAGCCAAAATGTTTACTATGGCAATGGCTGAAGATGAGATAAAACATTGCGGGCTGATGAAAACATTGGCAATCAGTAGCCATGACTACCGGGCAGCAGCACAAAGGGTACCTCGAGCCTTGGCGATTGCCCTGCACTTCTCCTGGTGGCAGCAGACAGAAGTGTCCTCTCTGGGAAGCTTCACAGAACCTAAATTAGTCTTGCTCTGAACTGCCCCCCAGAGAAATCTTCTCTTCAGTTCCTACTGCTGAAGGGTCCAGGGGAAATCCTTGAGATCGTCCCAAAAAATAACTCTTCGAAGAAGAAATTTCGAGAGAAATAACTCTTCCTCCAGCTCTTTGAAAAACGAATCACTTTCTTATTCTGCAGCTTTCTAGACCAAAGTAATCCATCCAAAGCTGTGAAGTCAGAGAGCTTGCACGTAGTACAGCAGTTGTCTCGCTCAGGTGCTGAAGTCACTCTGCAGTTCTGCCCAGGACTTGCAGAAATACCAAAGCCAAGCGTTTTACATAGGAAAAACATTTTCAATATTCATTTGCTAACATCTGTAACTAGTGTTAAGGAGAATATTGGAGTTCAGTGTAATTTTGCAGTTGAAAAGAGTGGGGTTATTTGCCAGAAACCAATCCTATCTGATATGCTGTAAGTATGCAGAGGGATTCCTTTGGAGCATGATTTAATTGGGGTAAAATGGCCCAGATTTCTGTATTGACAAGCACAGAGACCAGATGATTCTATTCAGCATTTCGGGTTCATCAGTGGATGAAAACTGACTGGCTGAAGTTTAGAATCACAGAATCATGGAATTGCTGAGGCTGGAAGGGACCTTCCAGACCATCAAGTCCAACCATCAATCCAACACTGACAAAAACCATCACTAACCCATGTCCCCCAGTACCACATCTGCCCAGCTTTTGAATACCTCCAGGGATGGTGTCTCAACCACTGCCCTGGGCAGCCCATTCCAAGGCTTCACAACCCTTTCCTTGTAAAAATGTTTCCTGATATCCAACCTGAACCTCCCCCATGACAACTTGAGGCCATTTCTGCTTGTCCCATCACCTGTTCCTTGGGAGAAGAGGCTGGCTTCCCCCAGCTACACCCTCCTTTCAGGGAGTTGGAGGGAGCCAGAAGGTCTCCCCTCAGCCTCCTCTTCTCCAGGCTGAACAGCCACTCCTCACAAGACTTGTGCTCCAGACCCCTCACCAGCTCCGTTGCCCTTCTCTCGACCTGATCCAGCCCCACAATGTCTTTTTTTGCTGGTGAGGGGCCCAAAACTGGACCCAGACCTCGAGATGGGGTCTTACCAGTGCCCAGTCCAGGGGGACAATCACCTCCCACATCTCAGGAGCTTGGACAGGCAACAGCATCCAGCTTTTCTCTCACAACTGGATCCTTACTTTTACCAGAATAATGCCCTGCGCTGTATTTACCCTTTTCTTGACTCTTTTTGCAATTTCTTTACTTGGCTCGCTCAGCCAGTGCTGCTGTGCCTTGGAGACATCTGCATTCCCCTCCACCACCTTAAAACCACCTTCCATGGGGCTGCTTTGTCTTTGGCTTGTAGCCTATGCATGACCGATGAGAGAGAACTGCAGCACACAGTGAGCAATCAGTAATTCTCTTCCTCTGCCATTTCCCACGTGAAGAAAAAAGCCAACCAGGCCTTTTAAAATGTGGACGGTGTGTTATTTTGTGGCCAATTCTGCCAGCAGACCCGGCCGTGGCAATGTCCATCCCCCACCAAGAAGACAGTCATTTGTACAACCCAGGAAATAAGGAGATCAAACAAAAGGCGACCAGGGAAGCATCACAGCAGCTGAAGACCTTCCAGTGGTTAATCTGCACTTATTGTCAGCTGCTAATTACATTGTTTGGGTTTCCTGGTGTTAGAGCTGGTGTAGGAGTAAATGGGGCCTGCAAAGTGGTGGTTTCAATACGAGCAATAACCGGAGTGAAATACTTATTTCATTGCTTTCCCATCTCTTTCACAGGACGTTCACTGTTCAAGTGGATGAAGACAAAGTCCAGTCTCAGAGATTGCCGACAGACCAGCCCATCTCTGTTAAGAAACTCTTCGTGGGGGGCACTTCGTCTCAGTTTCAGACTGTCCCTCTCCGAAACGTACCACCCTTTGAGGGCTGCATATGGAATCTTGTCATTAATGCCATGTAAGTCTCACTGATGCCAACGAATGCCCGGTTAATGAGGTCTGGTTAATTACCTTGGCTGCCAAAAAAAGCCTTCACTGCTGCAAGGGAGCAACATACTGACAGCAAACCCTAGAATACGGTCTGTTTTCTTAATTCACCCTGCCTTTTTTTGTCTGCGGTGGACGCTCCGTAGGCTCTGCAATTAATAACCTGTTTTACAGACAACACCTGTCTATTTATCCATAAAATCAAGAGCTGCTCAACAATAACGCTGCGATAAGACTTGCCTCAGCAATAGGTTTTTGTGGACTAGAAGACATTTGTGGACTGTAACACTTTATTTAATTTTATTTTTTGTGGACTATAAGACTTTATTTAATTTTATTTTTTTGTGGACTATAAGACTTTATTTTACTTAAGGTAGATCTTCAAGATCATACCATTGATTTGCTTTGTGGAAAATGGATGCTGCAGTAATCTGGAAGGAATATTTAAGTAAAAATGGTGAACAGAGTAAAACCTCTATGGGAAGTTCCCACCTAAATCTTTCTTTCACGTAACTAAAGTACCTCAATTAGGACTTCATCACCCCACATACAGTGTACTTCATAGAATCACAGACCCATAGAATGGTTTGGGTTGGAAGGGACCTTCAAGATCATCCAGTTCCAACCCCCCTGCCCTGGGCAGGGACACCTCCCACCACACCAGGTTGCTCAAAGCTCCATCCAACCTGGTCCTGAGCACCTCCAGGGATGGGGCAGCCACAACTTCCCTGCACAACATAGAATCATGGAATGGTTTAGGGTGGAAGGGACCTTAAAGGTCACCTAGTTTCAACACCCTCAGGGAGAAGGACTTCTCCACAGCGTGGCTCAGCCTTGACAAAGAGGATGCCTGTCTCTCTGCACTGACTGTAGGAAGGAAAGCTAATGGTGACTATCACATCTAAGTGTCCTGTTTTGTCCCTAATATAGGTGAGATGAATCCTGGCTCTTGTGTCCTGTGAAGTGGCATTATGCTGCAGTGTGTAACTGTTGTTTTTTAATCAGGGGGTAAAAAGGCAGAAAAACTAATTACAGACATCAATTTCTTTGTGTGTTCTCAGCCCTATGGACTTCGCTCAACCCGTGGCCTTTGAAAACGCAGATATTGGCCGATGTCCCTCTCTAGAACCCGAGGTTAGGTCACCTGAGGATGAAGATAAACCAATCCACACAGCAGTCCTGATCCAGCCTGAACCAGATACTGATGGGGAGGAAGAAAAACCGAGGACCCCTGCTTCCCCTCCTCCTCCAATGCCATCTCTGGCTCCAGCCCTCGTAAGTGTCCATCATTTCACTCAGGTAAAGTTTGAAAAGTTTCTCTTCCAAGGCAAAACTGAAAAGCAAGCCATCAAGGATAATGAAATAATTTGCCACAAAAATAGTAACAGATCAGCGTGATATTAGAAAAGGAACACCTGGTCACAGGTCAGTAAAACCTGGGGATAACGGGAAACTGGTTGATAGCATTTGCTTGGATTATCACAAGGTAAAGAACTATATGGCAGTAGAATTCCCTCTGGCTTGCCTGCTTAGCTCTAAACCCTTGACCTTCAAGCCAAGCAGTATCTGACCAGGCCTGGAAGGGAAATTTTCCTGGGGGAAATCCATGTCATTATGGTATTTCTCGTCCTGGTCTCTGACACCCACAGCGACAGGGTGAAGAACCAGGCACACCAGATGTCTGTCTGATACAGCAGTTCCTCTGCTGCTGTTTTATAACTTCAGTCAGGAGGATTTCAAATGCAAGAACTAAACCCCAAACACTGCTGAACTGAGCTCAACTCTTGTTGCCAGAAAGCTTAAATAACTAGATTTCAGCAAAGGAAATGTAAGAAGAAAGAACTTGTCACAAGTGTAGCCGTTTTACCAATTGATGCGACATTTTACTGTCCAGAAAAGATACGTTTAGATATCTGAATATTAAACTGAATAATACATCCTCTAGAAGATATTTTTTTGGGGGGAACTCCTTTGCGTTTTGTTACACCCGCAAACAACCTACAGGTTTATGTAGTTCAGTGGGAGTGAGGTTTCCAAACAGCCTGTGTGGAAATGTGGACCTGGAAACGGGAGCCTGGGGTTCAAAATGAGCGAGTCGCCCTGCCCCAAGCCCCAGAATTACATCTCTCAGCGTTTTAATGCTCTAGGGCAGCATTTTTGATTCGTTCCCACAAGGTGGAGTAGTGGTAACACAAGGGCTGGGATGCATCTTTCTGCTGGGAGTTGAAAGGAGGCAAATTGGCAGGTACAGGAAGGTGAGCACAGAAAGATAAGGAGCCAGGCAGCGAGGAAAAGAGGGTTACACAGTCCAGTGCTCACTGCTGTGAAAGAGTGTGGGCATATCATCCCTTGATTGAGCCTTATGTATAAAATCTAAAACAAAGCGCATGAGAGAGCAAGTGCATCCTTCTGAAGGCTCTGAGCGCCAAATTACGACTTGCAAAACGGAGAGGAGTAGATCTACTCATTAATAGCAGCAATTAGTCCCGTTGTGGCTCGTATGTATTTGTATGTCACGTACCTCAAGCTATGAAACAGGAGTCCCAAATACAAAAAATCTAAATAAAACACCATTACTCCACTTTCTCTCTTGGAAAAAAAAAAAAAAAAAA